>SKCR01007940.1:0-24269 GCA_019454045.1 Zanthoxylum bungeanum | reverse complement strand
TCTTCTGAGAAATTAGAGTATAACTTTTGTTCTCTTAGTGTTTGCAACACATGGTGCAAATGTTCTGCATGTTCCTACTCACTACACAAATACACCATAATATCATCAATAAAGACTATCACGAATCGGTCTAGAAAAGGTCTAAACACTATGTTCATCAAATCCATAAACGCTGCAGGGACATTGGTCAAACCAAATGACATTACTAAAAATTTGTAATGCCCGTATCTTGTTCGAAAAGCTATCTTCTGGACATCACTCTCTCTATTCTTCAATTGATGATAACCCGAGCGCATATCGATTTTTGAGAAACACTGCGCCCCTTGTAACTGATCAAATAGATCATCAATCATTGGCAGTGGGTATTTGTTCTTGATTGTAACCTTATTCAAAAGCCGATAATCTATACATAATCGTAGTGTCCCTTTCTTTTTCCTCTCTAACAACACCGGAGCACCCCACGGGGACACGCTGGGGCAAATAAAGCCCTTATCTAGCAAGTCTTGTAACTACGCCTTCAACTCTCTGAGTTCTGTAGGGGCCATTCTGTATGGAGGAATCGATATAGGCTGGGTTCCTGGTATAACGTCTATACAAAACTCAATCTCCCTATCCCAAGGTAATCCTGGCAACTCGTCTGGAAACACATCAGGATACTTCCTCACCACCGGGATCTGTTCAAGATCTATATTTTCCACTCTATTATCTGTTACATATGTGTGGGAACACAAAAATCTGGGGCGAAGCATGCTGTCCTAGGCTCGCGGCCTAGTTGGGAGTACGGAGTAGCCACGGGGGACTAAACCGGAGAGTAATGGAGTCGCCACCCGGTGTGAACCGGGAAAATGAGATTTAAGGCCGCACTCACCCCTCGCAAGGGAAGACCTCAAACCGTTGGGTTCGGAATGGTCCCTTACTTATGCCTTTGTAATGAAAGGATTTACGTAATAATTTAATCAGGCTAAGTAACATTTATTCCTAAGAATATCATGCTCTATATTCATGGGTACAAAATAACACTCATACATACATTTCGCATATATCTCATATCTAATAACACATGTCTAACAAAATACCTCAAAGTAACAATGAACATACAACTTCATTCAGCATATCATATTCATGAAAACACAAGCATACATAATATCCGCACAAGCATACACGTGAGCACTCTTCCAAGTGATACATGGAATTGTATCCCAAGTACAGACCGCATTACCGTCCATTCGAAATCGGCTACGGAATTTATGTCTGGGTTTCCATCCGATATATCACAAGAAATAATACTCCAAAGTCATCATGGCATAGGCATATGAATCGTAATGCGTTAAATCAAGACTAAGGCAAACGACGCAACTAATGGAATAAACATGCTTTTCATTATTATGCACAAAGATAAGAATGACTATGTGTGGTTCAATAAAAATCACCTAAGAAACAATTATACGTGGCATGTGATGAATATGTCTCAGTTCAGTGTGTTCGCGTTCGTGTAGCGTTCGTAAACGCGTTCGAACGGAAATGAAACAGAATGCTCACGTTCGTATGGCGTTTGTTAACGCGTTCGAACGGAAATGAAACAGAATGCTCATGTTCATATGGTGTTTGTTAACGCGTTCGAACGGAAATAAAACAGAATGCTCACGTTCGTATGGCGTTTGTTAACGCGTTCGAACGGAAATGAGACCTGATGCATGATAAGGCAAAATGTATGCGCGTTCGAGTTGCGTTCGTAAACACGTTCGAACAAGAACAAACCTGATGCATGAAATGGGACGCAATATATAAACAACAAAATAAAGGGGCGCGGCGAAGTACTGCCGTAAAGGTGGCCTTTTGGGGCTCTTGGTCTCTCAAAGAGAGGACCTTTAGACCAACATACTAAGCCCATGCGC
This sequence comes from Zanthoxylum bungeanum, assembly GCA_019454045.1. NCBI lineage: Eukaryota > Viridiplantae > Streptophyta > Magnoliopsida > Sapindales > Rutaceae > Zanthoxylum > Zanthoxylum bungeanum. Next base: position 22,374 of record SKCR01007940.1, on the reverse strand, counting down.
GTCACATCACACATACAAAAATAGAGCCAATCATATCAAAACCAGGTATGCCCGAGTGAACACATCTTACATCCAATCCGAACACACATCAACCGGCGCGGCAAAACATCGTGGTAACGGGTTTTAACCCCTCCCCATAAGGGATCTTTCATTCCACTTACTAAGCCCATGCGCTTGATTGAACCATGCATAAAAGATAAAATCAATAATATCAAACTAAGTATGCCCGATTGAACGTATCTCGCATCCAACGAACACACATCAACCGGCCGGCGCGAAGAGAGTCAAGTAGTGTCACACAAGGTGGCCTTTTCGGCTCGTTGTCTCTCAAATGGAGGACCTTTGGACTAACTCACTAATCCCATGCGCTTGATTGAATCATGCATATATAAACAACATACAGAATTCAAGTGACAAAAAATAAACAAACCAAAGCAACACAAGGCAAAAATATAGTGCCGTTTACTCAAGCGGTACGTGGAGTTGTGTCCCGAGTACAGATCATATTACCGTCCATTCGGAATCGGCTATGAAATTTATGTCCGAGTTTCCATCCGATATACGCGAGAGTTAACACATTCCTCATTCATCACATACCCACAACACACATCATACATAAATAGGATTCAACGAATAAGTAAAATATATAATCCAAAATAAACAACAACAAAAATCACGTAGAGATGGGTGTGAAAAGTACCCTCAGGTCTAACCTTTTAAGCCGTCTCTCGGACTCGCGTTTCACGAAGATCGGAAGGGGTAAAGCTCCGCAACTTTTCTGGTCACTGGTTCAGCGTCCTAGCTCACTGCTTTGCTATTTTTCTTACGGTTCGAACTTCGTTCTGCTCCTATTCGGCCTCTGTCTTGCTGCTCACTGCACGGGCCACCTGTTTTAACGTTTTTAATGAACTATTCCAAGTTTGTGTGGGTTCTTAGTGCAGTTGTGTGTGATTATTTTTAAGATTATCTATGCAGTTTTTGTGTTACTGTTTTTTTAGGATTTGGGCTGCTGTTTTAAGGTAATTCAGGGGCTGTTTTTTGAGTGTTTGTTAGGGGGTGTTTTAGTGGTTGTAAGGGCTGTATAGGGGGATGTATTGGCTACAGAAATTCGGCTATGGAGGGGTACAATGGAGATGGTGTTCACGGCTAAGGGGGATGAGATGGAGAGAAAATTTTTCTGTCTTGATTTCTTGCTTTGGCCGTGAGTCTTGGTGTGTTTCTAGGGCTTGGGCGTGACTTAGGTTGTGTCCAGGAGCCGGATGGCTTTAGTTAGGGGTTGTTTATATAGAGAAGGGTTAGGGCTTCACCTTGTCTCACAAGGAAGGGATTTGGTGCATTCAATAAGGATATGATTTAGTGCTAGGTAAGGAAAGCAATGGATTTGATTGGGGGACATGTCTTGGCTAGAATAGGAATACAATATATTTGATTGGTTAGGATTAGGCATTTAATTTGTTAGATTAGGAAGTCAATATTTTTAATTTGTTATGATTGATTTTAATTAGGTATATCATCTTTTTAATTTAGGTATATAATATATTCAAATTATTTAAATTAGGCATGATTTTAGTTTAAGTTTGGTAAATGTTTTAAATATTTTATTTAATGCTTAATGATTAAATTAATATTTATTATTTAGTTTGGGATGTGTTTTATGGGCTTTGGGGAGCTAAATGGGCTGGGGTGTGAGGCTAGCAGCAAAACCAGAATTACCGACACCGTTCGAACGCTTCCTCGAACGCGACACGAACGCCCGCAATCTGTTTACCGTTCAAACGAAATAACGAACGCAGCACTAACGAAGACAGTGAGCTTGTTTATTCTGAAATTCCCCTTCCGATATCCGTTTCCCGCGGCTTCCGTGACTCAAAAGGTAGTGCCTCCAAATGAGACTCATCATCGGATTTCACATGAAAAAATACAATGCCTACAGTCGCCCCCACTTTGATGGGGCTTGTACAGTGTGTGACAGTGACAGTCCTATCAAAGTCTATGCAATGCATTTACTTACCTGGCTAGCTAGCTGTCTCGAGCTGACCTCGATCCTGAGACGCATCTCAATAGCTGCAACCGACAACGGGGGCCTCGACCCTGGGACGCATCCCAATTACCGCTGACAAAATATGGGCCTCGACCCTGGGACGCATCCGAAAATGATGATGCAGTGGACCTCGATCCTGTTGGATAATTATGACCCATAGCGTCACTATTTGCACAGAACATTGTGTTGCTGTAGCAAAGTTAACTATGTAACAAGGAAATGCCACTCTCGTCATTTGTGATTAGATCACATAGATTATAAATGAAGAGAGGTCCCATGATTAGTTCCTGGATTGAGATTGATATGAGACAGTATCATCCACGAAGGAATATCATAAATATCCCTAGCCGTAGTATTATCGAGACTGAATCGATAATGCGGATAGGCAGTTAGTATTGCATTTGTGCGCGTTGGTGAGGGCACAACGCATCATCCATAGTTCTTTATATATAAGATTGGATACTTGTGCAAGTGCGAGTAGGAGGTTGTGTTCACCGATGGTACGGGAACAGCTTCGCTCTGGATAACCATTCGGAATCACATTGGTATTATGACTAGGTGCTATGGGAGCGGCCGAAATCAAGGTAGGTGGGTATAGTCTAACCTGAGACTTACATCGCTAATACTTCGCCAATCGGTAACTTTGTTTGGTGGTGGGGGATCTTAACTGGTTCTTGTTCACCTCTTCGGTTTATCAGGATCGTTAGTGTATTGGATGTGATGTCGAGACGGAAGTATTGACCGGCGTAAACACACACGTATAACGCAAGCGTACGTATCGTTCAAGTAGTATAAAAAGTATCGATCCCACGAGGACTTAATACCTAAGTTATTAATTTTATGAGGTTAAATGATTACTAGTATCTAACAGGTTGTTTAACTATTTGAAATAGCGACGATTCTAAATTTAAAGACAATAAAATAATTTTTGAAAAGATATTTTGAGAAGAAATTCAATATTAAAACTATCTAGGGTTGTGATTTATTCCAATATTATATAAAGATAAAGTGGTTATTTTATAATTGGGTAATATATTGATTTATTAACCTGAAACACTAATTTATGTAAAAGCCTCTTCCGATGGTCAATTACAAATACCTAGTATAATCCAATTGAACCATATGTCTATGTCAACCAAATTACCTAGATTCATTACGATTAAGTTCCAATTAAGACTACCCCCGCCCGACAGGTATATTCCTATCCTGTAAGGAAATCTATTGAAAGGGTTATCTATCCTTAAGGAAGATCGTGGGCTATTGAATCTAAGGTCTTAAACTTAAAATCCCTATGTCTAGTTCATTTTAAGTTTACCTAGTCAATTTAATTAATGGCCAGTTAATTAAAGAGCATTAAGATTAAGACTCAATAAATAAATCTTTATATTACCCAAATTATAATCTAACCCTTATAAACCCGTGACATTGAATTTCATCACAACCCTAGATATTAACTTAGTTATGACACATAGCTAGGGCTGATAAAAACTTGAAAATAAAAGACATAAACTGCTGAAAAGTAATTGCGATAATGAAAATGCTGAAGAGAAAATTACAAATGAAATAAAATGCTAAGGCAAAAAGGAATTACTTTTAATATTACTAATTTAGATATCTCCCAATAAAAAATATATATAAACTTATGAAATTATTTAATCAACCGACCAATCTGGCGGTATCCTGATTAAGTCCAATTAAGTCCAACCAGCCATATAGGCGGTAATATTTGTCCATAATCCAGCCATAAAGGCGGTACCAAAATAAATTTACCAACCGACCAGTCTGGCGGTATCCTTGATTAATCAGTTTCAAACCAACAGAAAATAAATTTACCAACCGACCAATATAGCGGTATTCCTTTATTAATCAGAATTTTAAATAGTAAATATATTATTTTTAAGGGAGATTAATCTAAATAGCAATAGTAAAATAATTACCTTTCACCTTAGCATAGGGAAGTTACCTCCGCATAGTGAATAGTAAAAACTGTAAAATAAAGAAAGTAAATTATTATTACTACAAACAGTAATTAAAATTATTACAAAAGTAAAAAGTAAAAAATAAAAATGAAAATTCTAGAGAGAGAAACTCCCTAATTACATAGAAGGAGTGAGAAAAGGGTGTAATAAAAACTGAAAATTCGCGGCCTATTTATAGCAAAAAAAATTCACTATTTGGTCACTGTTCGCGCGTCGCGACGCCAAAGCCTCAGCGTCGCGACGCTGGATTTTTCACTATTGTTGACGTGGCACAATGAGAAGGCGACACGTGGCATGGCGGCTGACTGTTGAAGCGACACGTGGCAAGGCGGCTAAGACTCAATTATTATGCTGACGTCATTGGTGACGTGTCACTGTTCATGACGTCATTGGTGACGTCACTCTGATGATGTGGAAGACAACGTGGCGACACGTGGGGCGGCGGCCGTCAGACGAATGAGAGGTTGACACGTGTCGCGCTGTGTGATTGGCTGATGATGACATGGCATGTTGACTCGGTTGACTTGCTGATGTGGCTGCTGATGTGGACGATGATGTGGCGACACGTAGGATGACACGTGGGGCGGTGGCCGTCCAAGCAATAGGATTTCGACACGTGGCAAGGCGCATTTTAGCATCTCTGTTGTGATGGTGACACGTGTCACGGCGCACGTTAGCAAAGTCAACTTTTCTCAGATTCTGATTTTTGTGGACCCGGCGCATGTTAGCAGATTCGGCGCACGCTGGGCGTCGCGGCGCGCAGTGTTCCAGCGTCGCGACGCGCAAGAGACGAAAATATCCCTGTTGACGCATTTTTGTCCGGTTTTGCCTCAAATTGCCTCCAGTGCTTTCCAAACTTTATTTATCTACAAAATAACACAAAACACATCAAAACATTCACAAAACTCAAGAAACTATACAAAATATTAGATTAAATGAGTGGGAAATAGTGATATAAATACCACTCATCACACCCCCAAACCTAACATTTTGCTAGTCCTCGAGCAAAATACAAAATAAAATAACTAATAAAATTTAACTAAGCCATTTTCGTAGGGATCACGGTTGCATTTAGCATATGCAACAAGCCTTTAAACCCCTAGGTGTCCCTAGTGGACGAGTGTAGTCTCGTGAGGGTTTACAGCAATGATACCCACAAACATTTTACAAAAGTAAAAAGGTATTAAAACTAATGCACACAAAAGCAAAAAGACAAGCGAAAAGAGAATAAAGAAAGTTAGTAACTAATCAGGTGAAACTTCTACTACAAGTTACTAGTTGTTTTGTTTCTTTCTAAATTACCGAATAAGTAAATTCTCCGATTATTTTTATCTTTCTTCATATACACAGTCAACATAATATTAAACAACTCATTTTTGCCCACAACAGTCATAAGTGCAGTTGATAAGAGAGTAATATTTTGTCCTAAAGTTCTATCAGATTTCACACCTTTTTGTAGTAATGGAATAATTTTCTGATTTTTCTGATTTTTTCTTTGCTTTTCTGAATTTTGACTTTTTATTTATATACAATACCTTCCGTCTATGTAGCGAGCTTTGGGTCGGTGGCTCCCAAACCAGTTGGCTTTAGGGCACCAGGTGTTAAGACACCCCTACGAACTTAATTACTCAGACTTCAGATATGAATATATTTTTGCAGTATCTTCGATCCATGTAGCGAGCTTTGGGCCAATGACTCCCAAACCAGTTGGTTTTAGGGCACTAGGTGTTAAAACACCCTTACAGACTTAATAACCCGGATCTTAGATACTTTATTTTTGTACATCAAAATTTTTTTTTTTTTTTTTTTTTTTTTTTTTTTTTTATTCCATAACTATGTATAGATGCTTCCTCCAATTAAACTATAGCACGGAATATTACAAACTTTTCAATTACAGCTCATGTCTGTATGTTACTATGTAGTTGATAATACCTGTCAAATGAGCATATGAAGATTCATTTTAGTCAGTATTATGGAGAATTCACAAATTAAATAATTCAAAAGGAAATAAACAAAAATTAACTTATTTCGAAATAAATGGTTTGAAATACGTCTCAAGAGTGGAAACTCCTTACTCGGCTATTTCTTACCAATTCACCTTTTTAGTCAAAATAAAAACAAAAAAAAACAAAATATTTTTGTAATTTTTGAAAATTTTTCAATTTTTTTTTTGTATTTTTCGAAAAATTTTGGACTAAAAATAAAAACACAATACAAACAAGTACTATTAACTATACCTCACCCCCAAACCTAAATGAGACATTGTCCCCATGTCTTAAACAGTAGAAGAAGAGTTTAGAAAATAATACCTGGTTAGTTGAAATTCTACAGGAAAATTACAGGTTAAGATCCAGATTAATTCGACGTCTCTTACCACGATCGTCCTCGGACCAATTTATCTTTGAAATGATAGGGTCAACTTTCGGTTCATAGGCTATGAGTTGGTCAATTAAATCTGGAGCAGTTCTGGCAGTAAAGAGGAGTTTTCTTTAAAGGTTTTGACACGAACCCATTTCTTCGAGCATCATCAAGAAACACACAAAGAAAATCATAAAACCCATCAACGTTGTACAGCCCAATTGGTTTCTGGTGTATGTTTAGGTTCGCCCAAGATAGTACAATAAAAATTTCCTCCAATGTGCCCAAGCCACCTGGCAAAGCAATAAAAGCATCAGAACGGTTAATCATTTCTACCAGTCGTTCAGACATACCTGGCACGATCAGTTCCTCTCCGTTTGTTGGTTCAATAAGATTTGCTTCTGCCAAGGGTTTTGGGATGATTCCCAAAACATGATTGCCTCCTTCCTGTACGGCCTTTGATACAATCCCCATTAGTCCGAGATTACCTCCGCCATATATTAAGTGTATATTCCTTGCGGCTAAGACTCGACCCAATTCCTGTGCTGCTTCTATGTATTGTGGTTTAGTACCAACAGTACTACCGCAAAACACACAAATGTTTTCAACTCGTCTTCTTGAAGTGGCTTCCATGTTTTACTCTGGATATCTTCAAATGTGCAATGATGAGTTGAATTTATAATACCTGAAAAAGGGTGAGTAAAAATAGCACAAGTATCTTCCAAAGGACGATTAGTAGCGAAATAGTAAAATAGATCGTGATAGTCAACAAGATCTGGATCCTGTCGAGAAAAAATAAAAGAAAACAACAAAACAAATCACAATTATTAGAAAAAGACAAAGAGATATAATATTTACAAAAATAACGGGCTTGATTGACGTCTATGCGTCAGGGACAAGCTTCCCATCCAATTTTCTTATAAATTGGCAAACAGGGTCTTTTTGAGTCAGATTCCCGAGACTTAACTGTTGTCTTTCTTTTTGAAATTGTGTATGTAATCTGCGAAAGGCTATATGAACATGTCCACTGGGATGCGTCTCAAGAGTCGAAGATATATCATCTAAAGACTCCTTACTCAAGCCATCCCTAATGAATTCAATTTTGTCTTCGCGATTAATAGACACCATTCCTAAAGAACGACAACGAGTGTTGCAATTCCATCGTGCACATTTGTAACAAACACCCATTTGTTTAGCTCTACGTTTCTTTGCATAGGTGCTTCTTCCAAAACCAGGCAGATGTGAAATAAAAGATTCAGAAGACTCACCTGCCAATCGAACTCGTGCTTCAATTACCCAACGAATATCATTGGGCACACCATGGATCGTCAGTAGTCTCATTCGTTCCAAGCGAGCTTTGTAAACTTTCAATAGAGATTTTGTGGGAGAGAAGGAAGGAATTGCTGTGAAGATTTGCGAGAGCTTCTTCCATCTTGAAATGACTTAATCTGCAAAAACTAAACACACAAAATTAAATCACACCAAATCACAATATATACAAAAATTGCATGGGTTGCCTCCCTGCGAGCGCTAAGTTTTAAGTCGTCAGCTAGACGTTACTTCTCGAACGTTTATGCTGGATCTGAAAGTGTAACACTTTCTTTTTGTCGCCCAAATGATTCTCCCCAGTAGTGCTTGACACGCTGACTGTTAACTTTGAATGTGTTGTTGGTATTGGGATCCAGTAGCTCAACAGCTCCATATGGTAAAACCTGAGTGATTACAAATGGTCCAGACCACCTAGATTTCAACTTTCCAGGGAAAAGTTTCAACCTCGAGTTGTACAACAACACCTGCTGTCTTGGTTCCAACTGTCTGTGCACTATTTTTCGGTCATGCCATTTCTTTGTCTTTTCCTTGTATAATTTGGCATTGTCATAAGCCTGTAGGCGAAATTCCTCCAATTCGTTGAGTTGGTGAAGTCTTTTCTCTCCTGCAGCTTGTGAGTCAAATTCAACTTCTTCAGTGCCCAGTACGCCTTGTGTTCAAGCTCAACTGGCAGATGGCATGCTTTCCCAAACACTAATCGATATGGAGACATACCAATGGGTGTCTTGTAAGCTGTCCTGTAGGCCCATAATGCATCATCTAGTTTTGTTGACCAGTCCTTCCTTGTTGATCCAACGGTTCTTTCTAGGATTCTTTTGATCTCCCTGTTTGAAACCTCAACCTGTCCATTTGACTGTGGATGGTAAGCAGTGGCAATTTTGTGAGTAACTCCGTATTTGGATAAGAGTGCATCGAAGTATTTGTTGCAGAGAAATGAGAGCCACCATCACTGATAATTGCCCGCGGTGTTCCGAATCGAGTGAAAATGTTCTTCTTTATGAATTTGATCACAACTTTTGAGTCATTGGATGGCAGTGCAATTGCTTCAACCCATTTGGAACATAATCTACAGCAACCAGGATGTACAGGTTTCCAAATGATGGAACAAAGGGTCCCATGAAATCAATACCCCATACATCGAATATTTCCACTTCTAGAATGTTTTGCAACGGTCCTTCGTTTCTCCTCGAAATATTTCCCGTTCTCTGGCACCTGTCACATTGAAAAGCAAAAAGATAAGCATCTTTAAAAAGAGTGGGCCAGAACAAACCTGATTGAAGGACTTTGGCTGCAGTTTTGTTTCCGCTGAAGTGTCCGCCGTATGGTGATGAATGACAGTGTTGCAAAACACTGTTAACCTCCTCTTGTGGGACACACCGTCTCAGTAATTGATCAGCACAGCGTTTAAACAGGTACGGTTCATCCCAGACATAGTGCTTGACTTCTTTGAAGAACTTCTTCCGTTGCTGAGTTGTCCATTCCAACGGCCATTTTCCTGTCACAATATAATTGACATAGTCAGCATACCAAGGGACTTCCTGTTGATTTATGGAAAACAATTGTTCATCTGGAAAAGTTTCTTTGATTGAAGGATCTTTGTCAGCTGTTTCTCCATTCTCGAGCCTCGATAGATGATCTGCCACCTGATTCTCTGTTCCTTTCCTGTCTCGAATCTCCACATCGAATTCTTGCAGAAGAAGTATCCAACGGATCAATCTAGGTTTGGCATCTTTCTTTTTGATCAGATATTTGATTGCTGAATGATCTGTGTAGACCACCACTTTGGGACCCAACAGATAAGAGCGGAATTTGTCAAAAGCATACACAACTGCGAGCAACTCCTTTTCAGTGGTTGTGTAGTTGAGTTGAGCTTCATTCAGAGTTCTGCTGGAGTAGTAGATGGTGTGGAAAATCTTTGCTTTGCGTTGTCCCAAAACTGCACCTACAGCAAAATCACTAGCATCACACATTACCTCGAATGGAAGGGTCCAATCTGGTGCTACAATGATGGGGGCAGAAATCAGTTTTTGTTTTAAGATCTCAAAAGCTGCCTGGCATTCTTTTGTGAAGTTGAAAGGCACATCTTTCTCCAGAAGATTACAAAGAGGTTTAGCAATCTTGGAAAAGTCTTTGATAAATCTCCTGTAAAAACCTGCATGTCCAAGAAAACTTCGAATACCTTTAACTGATGTTGGTGGAGGTAGTTTTTCAATTGTCTCTATCTTTGCTTTGTCTACCTCAATCCCCTTTTGTGAGATCCGGTGTCCAAGAACAATACCTTCCTGCACCATAAAGTGACATTTTTCCCAATTGAGTACCAGGTTTGTATCTTCACATCTTTGTAATACCTGTTCCAAATTTAACAAACAATGGTCAAAAGAATCTCCAAACACAGAAAAATCATCCATAAAAACTTCCATACTCTGCTCCAGCATGTCTGAGAAAATGGCCATCATGCAACGTTGAAAAGTGGCAGGGGCATTACATAATCCAAATGGCATCCTGCGGAAAGCAAAAGTACCATAGGGACATGTAAAAGTGGTTTTCTCCTGGTCTTCTGGTGTGATGGCAATCTGATTTGTAACCTGAATATCCATCAAGAAAACAATAAAACTCATGTCCTGCCAGTCTGTCTAACATCTGGTCAATGAATGGCAGCGGAAAATGGTCCTTTCTCGTGGCTTTGTTCAGCTTCCTGTAATCCATACATACTCTCCATCCAGTCACCGTTCTTGTTGGAATCAGCTCGTTCTTTTCATTGGTGAAACAGTAATTCCTCCTTTCTTGGTACACATTGCATAGGACTTACCCAAGTGCTGTCTGAGATGGGGTAAATGATACCAGCATCCAACCATTTGATGATTTCTTTCTTCACGACTTCCTTCATGATTGGATTGAGTCTCCGTTGATGCTCCACTGTGGGGTTTGTATTCATCATTCATCAGGATTGTGCATGCAAAATGATGGACTAATGCCTCGAATGTCTGCTATAGTCCAGCCAATGGCTCTTTTGTGCTCTCGTAAAACTCTTAGTAGCTTTTCTTCCTGCTCCAATGTTAGTGAAGAAGAAATAATAACAGGTAATTCAGAAGAGTTTCCAAGAAATGCATACCTGAGATGGCTCGGAAGTAACTTCAGTTCCAGCTGCGGTGGTTCTTCAATCGAAGGTTTGATTCGATCTTTCTTTGGCAGTTCCAAGCTTTCAACTGGTGGTGTTGCTTTGAATCGGAATGGTTTGTCAAGGTAGCTGATACATTCCAGGATTTCAGTATCTAGTTCGTTGTCAGTCATATTGGTTATGCAAGCTTCAAGTGTATCCGTGAGATTTGACTCAGTATTCTGAATGATATTATCAATAACATCAACTCTGAAGCATTCTTCTTCTTCCTTTTCATCGCTCGGAAATTTCATAGCTTGGAAAACATTAAAGGTCACTTCTTGGTCCTGCACTTTCATGGTTAGTTCTCCTTTTTGCACATCAATTACAGTTTTACCTGTAGCCAAAAATGGTCTCCCAAGAATGATAGGTATTTCCTTGTCTTCTTCCATGTCAAGGATGATGAAATCTGCTGGAAGGATGAGTTTGTCAACTTTAACTAGCACATTTTCAACGACTCCTCTCGGAAATGCGAGTGTTCGATCAGCAAGTTGCAAAGATACTGAGGTAGGCATTGCTTCTCCAATTTGCAGTTTCCTGTAAATAGAGAAAAGGCATTAAATTAACACTGGCACCTAAATCACATAAAGCCTTACGATGTAATGTTCTCCAATGGTGCATGGGACTGTGAAACTGTGGGTTTCTATTATATAGGTCCCAAACAAAGATTAAGCATGTGAAATACTATAAAGATATATATTTAAACATGAAGTATGGCGGAATCATACTTACAATGCCTTGTGATGAAGTAGAAGCTCAAATGGTGGAAGCTCCAAGTGTTGGAAGATTTCGTTCGGCCAAGAGGAGGAAGAAGAAAAGGAAGCTCCAAGTTTGTGTATTCCTTGCTCTATGATGGTTTTCCTATCACCTCTTTTGATCCCTTGAAGAAAGTGCTAGCCTTGCATGTTCCAAACATCAACCTTTCTTCAAGCTTTTGGCAACAAAATTGAAGAGATGAAGACCAAAACTGCATGCAGTTTTTCGGTCAAGTGAAGGAGAGAAGAGAGGATTTTTTGTGTAAAGACTTGATTAATTGATTTTTGAATTACCAAAAATCAATATATATGTTAAATTTATTAAATTATAATAAATCTATGACATAAACCATGCAAATGGCTTTTAGAGTGTCAAACACACAAAACTCCATGCATAAGCTCTTGGAGTGAAATCACACTATCACATGCAATGCCTTAGAGTGTTTTGTACAATATAACATGCAATGCCATACAATGACAAGTGTCATGTGGGCCCCACACGATTCCCAATGAAAGTGGGCCACGTCCACTCACGCGTTCGGGTTCATATTTCCGAAATACCGAGCTAGCGTCGCGACGTTAATTAAATCGGATTTAAATGAATAATCGCTCCTAGCGAAATTATTATTTACGTCGCTTTAGAATTAATTCTGAATTAACTCGTACGCCCGAATTAAAAATCTAATTTTAATTTCGCGTCGAAATCGAATTTCGATTATTATATCGAATATAATAATTATATCGATTAATTCCAAATTAATCGTTCTCTCTCTCTCTAAATAAGGCACTTTATCCGAGATAAAGTTTCTCCGCAATTAATCCAAGATTAATTAAGTTCGAATCAAATATCATAGGTGAATCTTCAGGAAGCGACCCAAGAGATCTCCGGATTTTTGGCAGTAAATACGGTCGTCGGATAATCCGAACACGTACGTACCTCGTACTACGTCTATACCGATTCACAAGACAAGGTTGGCTTCTAGCAAAGCGCCATGCCTACCCAATTCTCCAGAAATATTCTTATAGGAATATAAGATCTGTATCAGGCGTAGTATACCGTAGTATTGCGTACATCGATCCAGTATCAGATGGTCACATGCTAGGCCTGGGGCTGGAGATGTGTCTGCCCCGTACGAAACATATATCGGACATCAAGCAACTAGTCTCTTTAAATCGGACAATCCTGACCTTGTCATATTGTCCCGACGGTTGCAACCTTTTATAGAGTACTAGTTCTGTGTCCTGCGTGATCATCACCTCCATATGTCTGAAGCGATACTTTCATCTTGACATCACATCCAGTACACTACGATTCTCGATAAACCCAGAAGAGGTGTACACAGAACCGGTTAAGGTCCCCAACCACCAAAACTAAAGTTTACCGATTGTCGCAAGTACTAGCGATGTAAGTCTCAGGTTAAGACCATATACACCTACCCTGATGCGGCCTCCCATAGACACGCAGACATACTACCAATGGGATTCCGCGGGGTCTATCCAGAGCGAAGCTGTTTTCCGTACCATCGGTAAAACACAACCTCCTATCGCACTTGCATAAGTATCCAATACTTAAATATATGAGAACTATGCCGTCGTGCCCTCACGACGTGCACAAGCGCAATACTAGTCTATTCCGCATTATCGATGTCCAGTCTCGATAATACTACGACTAGGGATATTTAATGATTAAACCTTTGGGGATTGATACTGTCTCATATCATTCTCAGTCCAGGTACTAATCATATGGACTTTCGCCATTTATAAGTCAAAGTAAATAAATTTACAAAACGGCAAAAGGCAATTTCATTATCACATAGTTAATTTTGTACAATAATACAATATCATTTACAAACAGTGACGCTATGGGACATAATGTCTAACAATCTCCCACTTGGCCTATAGCCAGTCACTCAAGCATCTAATACCCGAACTATGTATGTGTCGTTCCAAAACTTGCTGTAGAACAGCTTTCGTCAGCGGATCTGCAATGTTGTCATCTGATGTGACCTTCTCGACTTTTACATCGCCACGATGTATAATCTCCCGAATCAGATGATAACGTCGAAGAACATGCTTGGACCGTTGATGAGACCTTGGTTCCTTAGCCTGCGCTATAGCCCCGTTATTGTCACAATACAATGGAACGGGCTCAGCTGCTAACGGAACTACTCCTAATCCGATTAGGAACTTTCGGATCCAAACTGCCCCTTTGCTGCTTCAGATGCAGCGATGTACTCCGCTTCTGTTGTTGAATCGGCAACAGTATCTTGCTTGGAAGATTTCCAGCTCACTGCTCCGTTATTCAAACAAAAAATGTACCCGGATTGTGACTATAGTCATCCTTGTCGGTTTGGAAACTTGCATCGGTATACCCAGATACCTCAAGTTCTCCACCTCCATAAATTAAGAAAGCATCCTTAGTTCGTTTAAGATACTTAAGGATATTCTTAACTGCTATCCAGTGACCTTCACCTGGATCGGCCTGATAGCGACTGCACATGCTCAAAGCATATGAGACATCAGGTCGTGTACATATCATGGCATACATGATCGATCCGACTGCCGAGGCGAACGGTATCCGACTCATGTGGTCTCTCTCTTCCTGAGTCTTAGGACACATGTCCTTAGACAGAGAGGTACCTCGTACCATTGGAACAATCCCCTCTTGGATTGTTCCATGTTGAATCTCTTCAACACTTTATCAATGTATGTACTCTGGAGAGTCCAAGCAGCTTTCTAGATCTATCCCTGTAGATCTTTATTCCAAGAATAAAGGCTGCTTCTCCCAGATCTTTCATGGAGAATTTTAATGAAAGCCAAGCTTTCACCGACGTTAGCATGGGAATGTCATTGCCTATAAGCAATACGTCGTCGACATAAGGACAATAAAAGTAAGTGCTCTCCCACTAACCTTCTTGTATACACAAGGGTCATCTGCGTTTTGCACGAAATCATATTCCTTTATGATCTCATCAAAATGATGATTCCATGACCGTGATGCTTGCTTCAATCCATAAATGGATCGATTTAACTTACAAACCTTGTTTGCAAGTCTTGGCACGATAAAACCGTCAGGCTGTTGCATATAAACATCCTCCAAAAGGTTTCCGTTAAGGAAAGCGGTTTTAACGTCCATCTGCCATATCTCGAAGTCGAAATATGCAGCTATTGCAAGCATTATCCGAATGGATTTAATCATGGCAACGGGTGAGAAGGTTTCGTCATAATCAATACCGTATTGTTGACGATACCCCTTCGCTACAAGCCTAGCTTTGTACGTTTGTACGTTGCCATCCATGTCGGTCTTCTTCTTGAAGATCCATCTGCATCCAATAGGCTTTACGCCTTCTGGTGCATCAACCAGTGTCCAAACTTGGTTGGCGTACATGGAATCCATCTCGGACTTCATGGCATTTGCCATAAAGCGGAATCGATATTTCGTATCGCTTCCTCATACGTAGCCGGCTCATTATCCTCAATAAGATTAATATCTACATGAGGTGAGATCAGGAACCCATACCTCTCAGGTACTGTTCTGACTCTCTCCGACCTACGCGGTCCTTGTGTATGTGAAGTTTGTGGTACAGACTCATCCCGGACGGTCTGTTCTTCTTCCGTCGTTGATTCATTGCCAGGAACAGTATCACCACGATCTTCATCGAGTTCTACTTTCCTCCCACTTACCACTGCATTTAGGAATTCCTTCTCAAGGAAAACCGCATGTAGAGCAACAAATACTTTGTTCTCTTGTGGGTAATAGAAGTAATATCCTTTGGTTTCCTTAGGATATCCAACAAATAGGCATTTATCAGATTTGGGTTCAAGTTTGGTACCTTCCAAACGTTTAACATATGCCCAGCATCCCCAAATCTTCAGGAAAGAGAAACCTGGTTTCCTTCCTGTCCATATTTCATATGGAGTCTGTTCAACAGACTTCGACGGTACCTTATTCAAAATAAGTATAGCACTGTTTAATGCGTATCCCCAGAAGGATATTGGTAGCTCAGTGCGACTCATCATTGACCTTACCATGTCCAACAAGGTGCGGTTTCTCCGTTCGGACACACCATTTAATTGCGGTGTTCCAGGAGGAGTCCACTGTGAAAGAATACCATATTCTTTCAAGTAATCTTGAAACTCACAACTTAAGTATTCCCCACCACGGTCTGACCGTAATGTCTTAATACTCTTCCCTGTTTGTTTCTCCACTTCGTGTCGAAACTCTTTGAATTTCTCAAAAGTTTCCGACTTGTGTCTCATAAGATACACATAACCGTAACGAGATGCATCATCTGTAAAGGTTACGAAGTAGTGAAATCCACCTCTAGCCTGGCTAGACATGGGCCCGCATACATCAGTATGAACTAGAGCCAACAGTTCTGTGGCACGTTCACCTTTACCGCTAAAAGGTGA
Organism: Zanthoxylum bungeanum; assembly: GCA_019454045.1. Classification (NCBI taxonomy): domain Eukaryota; kingdom Viridiplantae; phylum Streptophyta; class Magnoliopsida; order Sapindales; family Rutaceae; genus Zanthoxylum; species Zanthoxylum bungeanum. The sequence goes on along the minus strand of SKCR01007940.1, from coordinate 6,342 downwards.
TTTAGGCATTTTGCCTAAAAGACAAGATTCGCAGACGTCATATGAATTGGGATCAAATTCGTCCAAGTACCCACTCTTCGAGAGTGTGGATATGCGAGTCTTGTTGATGTGTCCTAGACGACAATGCCATATATAAGCTTCATCTTTTAGATTACTCCTTTTGAGCCTTTTGTTTGTCATTTTAGGAGATTCATTTATATTCAAAATATAAAGACCGTTATTTGCACAACAGCTGTGCAAATTTCTGCATCATTCAGATATATATAACACCCAGTGTTTCTGAATACAAAAGTGTAACCCTGCTGGGTTAACAAGGATACAGATATAATATTCCTAGTTAAACTAGGTACAAAATAACAGTTCAAAGTTTAAGTACATGCCCTGAGGGCAGTTCTAAAACAAAAGTCCCTACGGCCAAAACAGCAACAGGTGTTCCGTTTCCGACCCGTAGATCCATCTCCCCTGACGCCAACACCCTGCTATCATGCAGATCCTGCACATCAGTACCAATATGAGCACCACAACCAGAATCAAAAATCCAATTTTTAAAACTAGAAGTATTCATATTTATCTCAATGACAAACATACCAGAAGCGATAGCCTTGCCAGCCTTGATATCCTCCCTCTGCCAATGCCCATTCGGCAGTCACGTTTCCAGTGACCCCTCTTGCCGCAGTTTGAGGCAGATGTCGCGAGATTTGTCCTTGGCTTCCTAGAAGCCACTGTCAACTTGCCTTTGCCCTTCTTCTTGAACTTTTCTTCCTCGCACCTCCAATTGCCTTGGGCCCGGCCCTTGGCGCATGAGAGGTCGATGCATAATGCGCCTCGCGCTTGCTCCCCTTTAGGAGTTCCTTTTCGGACTCCTTCAGTATGGACAACAACTCTCCAAGAGTGTCGTCAGTATCCATCAACTTGTAGTTGATTGATGATTTGTTTCCAAGTATCGGGCAGCGATTGCAATATCATATCAATAGTCAGCTCTGCCTCCAAGACAATGCCCATATTGGCTAACTCATCAATGTCAGCGATCATTTGAGTCCCGTGGGCCTCAACTGATGCGCCGTCTGTCATCCGGGGAGCGAAGAGTTTCCTTACTAGCTCGTACCTCTTCATCCGCTTGTTAGTGCGGTGAAGATCACGCAATCTTGCCATCATGTTATAGGGATCCAAGTCCCTATTTTGGCGTCTGAAATGCTGGGTCATTGCAGCTAGCATAATTGACTGAGCTTGGTCACAATCTCACTATGAGTTCTCCATAACTCTAGCTCCAGTGGCTCAGTGGGTTTAGGCGGGAGAGGCCTCTGAATAGTATACAGTACCCTCTCAGCCCCAAGCACAATCTTGAGGTTCATTTCCCAGTCGGCAAAGTTTGTCCCTTTGAAGACATTATCGCCCATGATTATGTCGCGGATATTACCTTTGCCAATCATCTTGACAACTATAGTCCAACTATAAAGTCAACGATGTTATGGGTACAGTCAAACTGTTACATATATAAAATAACAATATATTAGTCCAACTAATTTAAAATATTGACGAAATAATTTTGAAAGACGCGTAAGGCTAAATATCTGAATGAAATTGCAAATTCAATAATAGCCTCCCACTATTTTCTTCAAGTTCTAACCCTCTGTAGAGAACTCGGGAAATACATTTCCTAGTGGGCTAGGATCCCGTTAAATAACACACAACCTTGACTTGGGCAAACAAGTTGTATGATATTTAACTAGGTAGATTTCGAACATCAATTGGATCCATCCAATTCCTAGATCCGGTTAGGTGGACATCCAAGTCCGAAACATATATATCTAATACATATGTCAATGTATCTAATACATTTTCCTAACCATTTCCTCTGAATCAACTAAGCCTTGGCTTTGGCACAACAAACCTAATGATTCCAGTTAAGCGGGACCCATTGACAAGGAAAATTTCGTAATCAATGTCGATGGACAAGAAGTGATCTTGACTTTGGCCAACAAAATCACAACTTGGACAGGACACCGATGTGGAACAAAATTCTCATGATTCAAACACATCCTCATTGACAAAGGTCTTGACTTTGGCCAACAAACCAATGCCAATTTCGGATCTTGAGAAAGAATCATTCAACGGAAGGAAAATCGCTTAATATTGTTTGAGGGATTTTTGCGTAATTGGCAACCAATTTATTATCTTTGTTAGGTCTCATCATCATACACCCTTAAGCATGCTTCTAAAAAACAATAAAGCACGTAAAGTAAATTAATAGTGATATGCGGATGGATATATAAACAACTTGTTCCTAGAACAAATCACTCCCTTTCTCTCTCCCCGCTAGCACTATTCTACTACTACCCAATTACATAATACAATAAGAGAAACCTCATTTACATTGAGGGGAATTAGGTGAGAAGAGAATACAAAGAGATAAAGAGATAAGGCTGGACACGCAGGTCCAATTTATAAATTCCAAATTTACAATAATTCTAAAATTAACCCTTTCCCTTATCTACATATCCATCCGATATACACTATTCATTCATTACATACATATATATTCAAACAAGACATGCTTTTACAACCAATCTAATCCAATTAATTAGTCTTTGTTTAAGTGATCATCCAATGTTCAAACAACGGTTTGATTTTTGCGCGAGTCCAACTCTATTGAGAATAAGTACAAAAGGTACGAATTCGCGAATTATATCGAACTACTAATTAAATCTGATTTAATACGTATTCAATACTAATCATTCATTTAATTCCAAATTAAATGTTTACACTTTTAATGTGCTTAAAGACTTAGATTCTAAATCTAATCTTATTGGCCTCAAAGCCCAACTAACATCCAATGTTAAATTTAATTCAAGTCAAATGGACTTAGAATTGATTTATTAAGGCTTGGGCTTTGGTCAATGTGGGTCAAACCCAATTACCAAGCCCAAATAAGGAATCACCCTTAAGTGCCATAAAACCAATTTTTAAGCCCATAAGGCCCAATTAAATTATTAAAGCCCATTAATTAAATTTTAATATTCCAAACATTAAAGTCCAATTAATTAAAGTGTTAAAACCAAGATTAATACATTAAATCAAATATTTCAAAAATACCCATTTAATTTATTAATCATGTATTTTGCAAAAATAAATGTCCAACATTAATTTTATCAAAAAATCAACTCCATTCATGTCCTTGTTGATTCGGCCAAGGTGAGTGAGTTTTTGTGTCGATTTGTTTTTCAATCCGATTGAATTACTAATCTACGTCCCGTACACGTTCTAAGTCATCCAATGATCTTATACACAAAATATCAAACCACTCCAAGTAGTAATACATTCGGCCAAGGCATGGATTGGGGGAAAAATCATCCAATGCATTTTTCATGAAATTGATTCCATATAACATCATGTTATACACATGCAAGCATACTTATTAATCAAATTTCATAAAACATGCTTATATCAATTTCATCATGCCATTCGGCCAAGGTGAATATATTGGGAAAATCATCCAATGCATTTTCATAAAATTGATTCCATGTAACATCATTCTATATACATGCAAGCATACTTATTCATCAAATTTCATAAGAACATGCTTCAATCAATTTATCACACCATTCGGCCAAGGTAAAATTTTGGGGAAAAATCATCCAATGCATTTTTCATAAAATTGATTTCATATAATGTCATTTAACATACATATAAGCATACTCATTCATCAAATTTCACAAGAACATGCTTCAATCAATTTTACCCAAATTTTAACCTAAAGTATTTCATGCTTAAACCTAGCTCAATGATACCATTGTTGGTTTCTATTATATAGGTCCCAAACAAAGATTAAGCATGTGAAATACTATAAAGAATATATATTTAAACATGAAGTATGGCGGAATCATACTTACAATGCCTTGTGATGAAGTAGAAGATCAAATGGTGGAAGCTCCAAGTGTTGGAAGATTCGGCCAAGAGGAGGAAGAAGGAGGAGCTCCAAGCTTTGTGTATTCCTTGCTCTATGATGGTTTCCCTATCACCTCTTTTTCCCTTGAAGGTGCTAGCTTGCATGCTTCCAAACATCAACTTCTTCTTCAAGTTTTGGCAACCAAATTTGAAGAAGATGAAGACCAAAACTGCATGCAGTTTTCGGTCAAGTGAAGGAGAGAAGAGAGGATTTTTTGTGTAAAGACTTGATTATTGATCTTTGAATTACCAAAAATCAATTTATATTTAGTTATAATTTATTAAATAATAATAAATCTATGACATAAACCATGCAATGGCTTAGAGTGTCAAACACTCAAACTCCATGCAAAGCCTTTGAGTGAAATGCCACTATCACCATGCAATGCCTTAGAGTGTTTTGTACCCTATTAACATGCAATGCCATACCAATGACAAGTGTCATGTGGGCCCCACACGATTCCCAATGAAAGTGGGCCCACGTCCACTCACGCGTTCGGGTTCGATATTTCCGAAATACCGAGTAGCGTCGCGACGTTAATTAAATCGGATTTAAATGAATAATCGCTCCTAGCGAAATTATTATTTACGTCGCTTACGAAAATTCTGAATTAACTCGTACGCCCGAATTAAAAATCTAATTTTAATTTCGCGTCGAAATCGAATTTCGATTATTATATCGAATATATAATTAATCGATTAATTCCAATTAATCGTTCTCCTCTCTCTAAATAAGGCACTTTATCCGAGATAAAGTTTCTCCGCAATTAATCCAAGATTAATTAAGTTCGAATCAAATATCATAGGTGAATCTTCAGGAAGCGACCCAAGAGATCTCCGGATATTTTGGCAGTAAATACGGTCGTCGGATAATCCGAACACGTACGTACCTCGTACTACGTTCTATACCGATTCACAAGACAAGGTTGGCTTCTAGCAAAGCGCCATGCCTACCCAATTCTCCAGAAATATTCTTATAGGATATAAGATCTGTATCAGGCGTAGTATACCGTAGTATTGCGTACATCGATCCAGTATCAGATGGTCACATGCTAGGCCTGGGGCTGGAGATGTGTCTGCCCCGTACGAAACATATATCGGACATCAAGCAACTAGTCTTTTAAATCGGACAATCCTGACCTTGTCATATTGTCCCGACGGTTGCAACCTTTTATAGAGTACTAGTTCTGTGTCCTGCGTGATCATCACCTCCATATGTCTGAAGCGATACTTTCATCTTGACACACATCCAGTACACTACGATTCTCGATAAACCCAGAAGAGGTGTACACAGAACCGGTTAAGGTCCCCAACCACCAAAACTAAAGTTTACCGATTGTCGCAAGTACTAGCGATGTAAGTCTCAGGTTAAGACCATATACACCTACCCTGATGCGGCCTCCCATAGACACGCAGACATACTACCATGGGATTCCGCGGGGTCTATCCAGAGCGAAGCTGTTTTCCGTACCATCGGTAAAACACAACCTCCTATCGCACTTGCATAAGTATCCAATACTTAAATATATGAGGAACTATGCCGTCGTGCCCTCACGACGTGCACAAGCGCAATACTAGTCTATTCCGCATTATCGATGTCCAGTCTCGATAATACTACGACTAGGGATATTTAATGATTAAACCTTTGGGATTGATACTGTCTCATATCATTCTCAGTCCAGGTACTAATCATATGGACTTTCGCCATTTATAAGTCAAAGTAAATAAATTTACAAAACGGCAAAAGGCAATTTCATTATCACATAGTTAATTTTGTACAATAATACAAATCATTTACAAACAGTGACGCTATGGGACATAATGTCTAACAGAAACTGCCAGGATCTTTCAACTTTGGAGGAAGTTTCCTCTGAATGATGGCGCTGCATTCTTCTGTCAAAGCTACTGTTTGTAGTCTCCAATCTCCGTTTTCGTGAAGGATGTCTTTCATGAATTTGACATAACTGGGCATTTGTTCCAAGGCTTCTGCAAATGGTATGTTGATGTGTAGCTTTTTGAAAATCTCCAAGAAACGAGCAAACTGTTTGTCCAGTTTGTTTTTTAAGACGCTGAAGAAGCTGAGGAATGGTGGTGGTGGAGTGATCTGTTCTTTTTCTTTTTCTTCCATCTGTGGAACTGCATCTTTTGGAACTTCCTCAGCAGCTGTTTTGACTCCAATATCTTTGTTGATCTCAGTACCACTCTTTAAGGTAATGGCTTGACATTGTTCCTTCCCTCTGTTCTTTGGATTTGGTTCTGTATTACTGGGAAGATTACCTGGTGGTCTGTAACTCTGAGCATTGGCCAGTTGGCCGATTTGATTTTCCAGTGCTTTGATGGAAGCTGATTGGCTCTGAAGATAGCATCGTACTTTTTAACTGAGCCAGCATTCTGCTA
>SKCR01007939.1:0-24287 GCA_019454045.1 Zanthoxylum bungeanum | reverse complement strand
TGTTCTCTATTCTTCCTAAGTCTGGTATTAGGAAGGTGGAGACGATTCTCCAATCTTTCCTTTGGAAGGGTAGTGAGCTCACCTCTTCTGGGGCGAGAGTGGCTTGAGAGTAGAGTCTGTTTACCTCTAAAGGAGGGGCTGGGGATTAAGAAATTGGATACCTGGAATAGAGCGGCTATTGTAAGCACATTTGGTTTCTTTATTCTGGCCAGGTTTCTTCTTGGTTAAATTTGGTTCAGTCTTATTTGTTGAGGGGGAGAAGTTTTTGGGAGGTGCCTTGCCCTACAGATTGCTCTTGGATTTGGCGTAAGATTTTGGAGCTTCGTTCTTGGTCCCAGCGGTGGATGAGAGTTAGGATTGGGAATGGTGAAAAGACTTTATTATGGTTGATTTTTGGCATCCTATGGGTCCGATTGTGGATACGTTGGTGAAAGAGTGATTATGACTCTGGCTTGGATAAGATGGCTACAATTGCTTCCATTATTTCTGATTCTTCTTGGCGGTAGCCCCCATCTAGGTCTGCCGCCCTTGTTGAATTGGATCGGGCCCATCTTCCGAATCCTTCTAGTATGAAAGAGGATGAGCTGGTTTGGGAGGATGATAGTAGAGGGAGATTTTCAATGGATAGTGTTTGGAATGCCATGCGGACAATGGGAACCTTGGTGCATTGGTCTCGAGTTATTTGGTTCCGGAAGGCCATTCCCCGCCATTCTTTTTTGCTTTGGATGTCTATTCAGGGAGGCCTTTGTACTCAGGATAGTTTGATGAGGTTCGGTATCTCTGCTTGCTCGCGATGTATTCTCTGTGGTTGTTCAAGTGAGGATATCGATAATCTTTTCTTCTAGTGCTTCTTCTCTTCGAGGGTCTGGTCGACTGTGCTGGCTATGTGTGGGTTAGATTGGAGTTGCCGAGATTGGCTTCAGACGGTTGAGTGGATGTGTCAGTTTTCTGACGCCTATGTGTGGGTTAGATTGGAGTTCTCAAGTTTGGCCGTAAACTGTTGAGTGGATGTATCAGTTCACCGACGGTTCATTATGTCATCTTCTTGTTCGGCTTTCGTTTGATGCTTCAGTTTACTACATTTGGAGGGAGAGGAATGCCCACACTTATGATGTGCCTCCTCACCCTGTCAATGCTCTACTCAGTGACATTGTGTTTGTTGTTCGGACTCGTGCTAGTTTATTGCGCAGGGTGAAACCATCTTATGATAATAAATGGCTTCACCTCTCCTGGCACATGTCCGATGACATCTTCTGATGGTCTTATATTGTTTGTAGCATTATGGCTCTTCCGCTATGAGGGCATGTCCTCTCTAGTTGTCTAGGGGTATACCTATTTGCTTTTGTACATTTTTGGTTAATATACTTACTTTATCCATAAAAAAAAAGTCAGTTTTTGTCTTGTTTCGAACAAGTTCTGATTGGTCGCTTATAACTTGCGTTTTACATACCTGATAGAAGAACCATAAAATTTTGGATAAACGAGACACATAAAGGCGTAGTAACATATCAAAAATTAGAATTTTTAGGAGTTAAGATGAGGCCGAACTGAATTTTTGAAGTTGGGCGACCTGCAGCCACTACACCCAGTTTTTCAGATTGAACAGCCCCTGAACTTTGGATTATAACTTGAGTTTCGGAAATTGAAAGTGAGATCCGTAAAAATTATAAATTAGACACAATAAGGTCCATTTTATTAAAATTCCAACCCTTAATTCATTCCCAATTAAGTACAGTGAATTTTCAAAGATAGACGTCAAGTAGTGAGTTTTCAGCGACTTAGAAGAATCTAAATTTTTGTATAGTCCTCAAGCCCTTAATTCATTCACAATACACAACCAAGTGTAGTCCTAAAGTTAGCATGAAACACAAAGACCTAATAATGTATATAAGGCAGGTGGAAAATGCGAATAAGAATAGTAATGACGACGACTCAATCAATGATACTTAAGCTAGAGTATTTGAATAAGGAGATAACAAATTAGCACGATGAGCAAATAAGCATGCAAATTCACGGTCGCATGCAATTTTCGGAAAAAATTTGGTGCCTCAATATAAATTTTGATGAATTACCCCCCACGGACACCCAAATGATAATATGGATCACACTAAATTCAACCAAAATTTTTGAACATTTTTACATTTTTTTACTCAAGTGATTACTCGTCGCTCAAGTTCGGAAAAAAAAATGCTAAGTATTAACTCGTTGATTTTCAAGTCTGATATGAAATGGAATTCAAAGTCTAATTCTTTATGTGTCTAGTGTTGATGTTCTTCCTCAGGATGAATCTGACCTAGCTTCTTTTCTTATTTTTTTTCTTTTTTTTATTTCAAATGATTCACTAGGGTTTTAGAAATAAATCACACAGTCGCTTAAGAACATGATTATTTCTTCAACATAGGCTAAAGAATAGAATGTTAAGAATGAACTGATATGAAGAACACAATAAAAACCCAGATCTAGAAATTGATAACAATGAGGAACTTATATGAAAAAGGAAAAGAACCCAGATTTGAAGGAAAAATTTCAGAACAAAATATTAACCCATGAACAACAAAATGAAAACAGAAACAAGATCCAACAACAACTGAAGTAAGAAAAACAAAGAAATAATAACTAAAACAGAATCAAACAACGAATAAGGATAGGAAATCGAATCTTGGAACCCTAAGCTCCCAAATGACAAGAAACTCACTTGGATTTGAAGCCAAGCAAACCTCGAGTATTCTTTCTTAAGCCCCAAGAACCTTAATCAATGATTTTGTAAGAACATAACCCATCCAAGATCAACCCTAAACCACCATGAAACTGTAACGACCCCGGATATTTTGTTCGGCCATGGACATATTGGATTTTCTTTTCCTAACCAGAAAATTATTTTCCGAGATTGATTTAGGGACAACGAACATTTATTAAATTCTAAGCCCAATTCTCTTTGATTTTCTTTATGGGCCAACAAAAAAAAAATAAAAAGAAAAGAAGAAGCCTAAGCCTAACAACAACAAAATTAACTAGAATTATCTAGTAAATAACTAAGTGATCAACAAAAGAAGAAAATGCTTCCCTTTTTCCTTTGTTTGGTCGTGAGCCTGAGAGGGAGAAAGAGAGAGAGCTTGTAATTTTCTGTCAAAAAACCTTCAAGCCAAACAAGTAATCCACTCAAGCTAATTTAAGAAGAAGGAAAAAAGGGATCAAAGGGCTCTATTGGGAAAGAAGAAGATAGAATTAAGGTAAGCCATCAATGACCCAAATTTTGATGTTTTGAGTTGTAATGGATTGATGATGGTAGTATATTGTTGATTGATGGTCATGTGTTTATTGAGGATTATTTGATTAAGAAACCCATGTTTAGGTAAATTTTAGTTACACATTTTAGCTATAATATTTAGTAGAATTGATGAGAATTTGGTGGTGATGAGATATTGGGTGTATCATTTGATGTTGGGGATGTAATGAAGATATGGTATTTTGTTGGTGATTGAGTGAAATGGGATTTGGTAGTTAGTAATGGAGAAGCAAAATCTGCCCCTGGAATCGCAGAGATGTTTAACACGGATGCGTCGCGCGAAATCAAGGTAGAAACATGCATATGATTTGCACGGGCGTGTCGCGACGCGACACCAAAAACTAGGATTTTTTTTAGAAGATGCGACGCGTAACCAAGAGTCTGAATTTTGTTTTACATTTCATTTGAGGAATAAAAATGTTCTAAGGGGGTAATCCAATTAGATTAAGGAATTTTATGTGATTTTGAACCGTAGTTTATAACTCATGATTCTAACTCCATGTATTCCATATAGATACTCATCAGGAGCCGCGTTCGCCCCTAGCGACGTGAAGGGAACTTAGCTAGACTTCAAATCTGTGAGTGGAGATTTATTTTCTTACGAATTGATTTTATAATTACTTGTTTCATATTAAGATTTATTTCAAGACTTATTTTTAAAGTTTTAGGGCGTTAGCCTTTTAAAATTATCAGTTGCTTTTTATGTAAAGTTTGTGTTGCAAATTTTAAAGTTTAAAAGCAATACTTTGATGTTTTTTGAGGCATGAGGGAAAAACCCACCTCAGCTCTTACTTGTGGAATTGACGGACAGAGATCGTGTGCACAAAAGTAGTTCAGGGCTAGGGGGACGGCGATACGTAACGCCCTTAGACCCTAGTTTCAGGGTCAGGTTGTAGCATAGATCAGCACTATCGGCTCTAGTTCTGTGGCTTGGGAGACGAAGATACGTAACGCCCCAAGACCACCAATTTCAGGGACATTAGTGGCATACTTTGGGGGACGGCGATACGTAACGCCCCAAAGTCATGGATTTGCACTTCTGGCCCGTTGGCCGTATGGGGGGACGGCGATACGTAACGTCCCCATGCGTCAAGTTTGTCCATAGTACCATAGATACTTTTCACATAAAGTTTTCAAAAAAAGGTTTTCTCCAATTTAGTAGAAAAAGAAGCAGTTTTCAAGAAAAGTTTTCAGAAACTCTTAGAGTATAATTGATTTCATTTAGATGTTCTGATTCAGTTTTTTTACTTTGTAGCTCCACTCACTGAGATCCTCTGAACTCACCCCCACCACTTCCCAGTTCTTTTGTAGAATTCTTCTTTTGGTGAGCCATGTTCCATTTTTAGAGACCTAGTTCGAGGACAAGTGTTACACTACAGTCACTAGTCGTCGGGTCCATCTTTCTAGAGTTATGTTCATATAGATTGTAGTCCTCTGAGATGTCATTTTGTTGTATTATTCAAGATGTGTTTGATGTTGTATACATATTGTAAATACACTTAGTCATTTATATATGCATATATTTGATTTCATGATCTTGCATTCCAGTTTATTTAAGCATTTAAGTTTGAATGTGTGATTCACAAAACAGTGCATAACATCAGATAAAAGCAAGTGTTCTAGTACATGTGTTAGAGGCTTATGCGACAATGGGATCTGTTGCTTGCCGGTAACATTTCCGTAATGGGGATGTTACAAAGATGGTATTAGAGCATGATCTAGGGAGTCAGTGGCTATAATGAGGGAGTATTAGTGGCTTGTATATGTGGTATACCCGGGGTACTACTATATATAAGTGACTGTTCACTCTGGTAACCTTGTCTCGAGACTTGTCTCATTCTAATCATTTACAATTCCTTTACATGTAATTGACCATTTCTTTTTCTCTCTTAATTTCTTAGATATCCATGCCACCCAAGGGAAGAACCGTAGTCAGCTGTAGACCCAGGCGTGGTAGGGTGCCTCAAAGCATAAATCTGGATTAGAGATCAGTAGAACCTCCCCCTAAGTCAGAAAGGGGGCAAGGAGTGGAGTCAGTTCATGATAGTATTTTGGGGGAAGGTAGAGCTGTACCAGTGGTTCAGCCCAATGACCCAGTAGTTGCGGGCTTACAGCAGATTCAGCAGCCACCAGGCCCAAAGCTGAGAGCTGCAGAACCCACCGTTCTTGTACCACCACCACCAGTAGGAGTATCCATGGCTCACCAAACAATAGATTCTCCAAATATACCAGACCCTACTACATTCCGATCCGGACCTTCTGTTGTGCCACATGAGCCACCTTCAATAACGGTTCAGGTTATGCAGTGGCAAGAATTACTGGTATCCTTACATGATTTCAGAAGCTTCATCCTCCCACATTCTCGGGAGTCGAGACCTCCTGAATGATCCAGGCCGACAACAAAGCAAAAGACCCATTACAAGTACCAGAAGGGCCAATTACGAGGCAGAGAACCAAAAGACTCAGAGAAGCAATGGCAGGATTAGTTCAGAGTTTGTTGAGACATTTCCATATGTAATCCGCTACAAACAATGTAAGGAAAACATTGTCGCCGATGCACTATCGCGAAGGTATGCTTTACTTACTTCATTGAGTGCAAGAATGCTTGGGTTTGAATTTATTAAAGAACTTTATGCTAGTGATATTGACTTTAGTACTATCTATGCTGCATGTGAAAAGTCTGCTTTTAGTAAATTCTACCAACATGATGGGTTTCTGTTTAGGGAGAATAGATTATGCATTCCTGTTTGTAGTATGCGAGAGTTGTTAGTGAGGGAAGCACATGGGGGAGGTTTAATGGGGCACTTTGGCATTGCCAAAACCTTAGGGTTATTGGCCTAAAATGCGGAGAGATATTGAACATTTGTGTGATAAATGCTTAACTTGTAAACATGCTAAATCTAAGGTTATGCCTCATGGTTGTATACACCAATGCCTATACCTAGTGAACCATGGGTAGATGTATCAATGGACTTTATCTTGGGTTTACCTAGGACTAAGAAGGGTAGAGATTCCATCTTTGTAGTGGTTGATAGGTTCAGTAAGATGGAACACTTTATAGCATGTCATAAAACTGATGATGCCACTAACATTACTGACTTGTTCTTTAGAGAAGTAGTACGACTCCATGGGATTCCACGAAGTATAGTTTCAGATCGTGATGTCAAATTCCTTAGTCACTTTTGGAAAGTTTTATGGGGTAAGTTGGGAACTAAGCTTTTGTATTCAGTAACTTGCCACCCCCAAACTGATGGTTAGACCGAGGTTGTTAATAGGACTTTGACTCAGTTATTGCGTACTATTATCAATAAGAACTTAAAAACCTAGGAGGATTGTTTTTACCTTTTTTTGAATTTGCATATAATCGTAGTATTCATTCCTCTACATCTTACTCACCATTTGAAATTGTTTATGGTTTTCAGCCACTAGCTCCATTAGATTTGTTACCTTTGCCTGTTGATGAGCGCGGGGCTAGATAGAAAGAGGAAAGCCGATTTGGTGAAGCATATACATGAGAAAGCAAGAGAGCAAATACAACGAAAGAATGAGCAATATGCTTCTCATGCTAATAAGGGAAGAAAGCGTGTGGTATTTCAGTCCTGAATCAACTCTTAATAGAGATATTCATCTATTTCTCCAAAGAAGAAGTGAATTCCATATCTATGTAAAATGTTCACAGCTACACACCAAAACATATCCCTAAAATACGTTGTTATTGGCCGGGAATGCAACACCAACCTCACCACAGTAAATCAAAGGATATGGCCTGTCGTGCAGGAGTTCATAGTACACTCAGGATTAAGATCGAATCCATATATGACCATCTATTAGATAAAGTGAATTTCTTCAGTTAACATATATTAAAAGAAATTCGTATTTATCTGAGTCCAGTCCTATATGATCTCATCATACAATGTCCCTCTATTCCCATGTCACTACATGAACGATCCCAGATCAAGGTCGTCATACAAGTATAGAATGGACCGCAGCTATAGATAAACCACAAACAAAGTACCCTCTTTGTTTGCTCTCTATGGACTATTTAGATTACTAACTCCAGACTTAAATCCTCTCGTGCATCAAACATACATTAAGTCTGAATGTACAAGAGTAATCAAGGTAAACAAGACAATTGGACAATATGCGATATAAATCAAACAACTTTGATAAAATGAATAATGTATTTATTATTATTATTATAATAATCAATTCTGTTTACTATACATGAAGCTCTAGGACATAAATCCCAACAAGGCGTACTTGTTGTTGCCTACCTCTTGAGTGCTAGGTCAGCTCTTGAGGACTATGCGTATGTAATACATATTAAGATGTGTATATGATACCGTGGATTGGCACTAGAGCAAGTGGAAGAAATTGTTAGGGTTGGTGCTCAGAGTGCCAATCCAGATCGTATTCATGTCCGATTCATGAATACGAATAATTCATTTTTCCGTAATATTACTTATTCATGGTAATACTTCTTGCTTTTATATACATATTCGATCTAATTAATTTAGATTGAAACTAAATATGATTTAGTGATATGTATATATTAGACAAAGATCTGATAATATAATGTAGTGCGCAGTTACAAAGTAATTTGTAGTTGACATTGGGAAGTGTCACTACTAAAAGTATATTATCAAATAAAGTTCCTGGTCAAGATTTACTAACACAGGTCGGTTAGTAAAATCCGCTGAGACCAGTACAGGTCGTATATTGAGACTTGGTTTGATGGTTTATCCCAATAAACCATGAGTCTGAGGAGACTCGTATAGACATGTAGGTGTTTATAGTGGATAAACACTGAACGACTCACTGAAGATTTCCTAATAGATGGTACACCAACGTTAATAGGAATCTTCTCGGGTTGAGTGAGCATAGTGATCCTTTGACTTGAGATACCATTGTGGATATATGAGGTATCCTCCACACTTTGATGGCAGTCACGTCACCGATCTATTTAGATCATACCTCCGTATGTGGACTGATCCTCAGGATATCCTGTGCGTATCAAGATATGATTCGTCAGTTCTGTGTACAGAGCATAGGTATTCAATGTGCAATTAGCAATCTGTTAAATCCATGGGCCTGTGGTACACTGTAGAAGTTAGTTCTGAGTGTTATTAAGAGGTTGCTAATAGAATCATCGACGGGATTATACCTATAGAGATTTGATGATTTTATCTATATCTCTGGGATAATCCGAATACCTGTGACGGAGGGATTATACGTTTGTGATGACCTCGACCTGTATGATTCAGCGAGTTTATCTGTGGTCGTCATAATTTACGAGTGGGTAGATTATGGACACAAAATTATATTTTGTGACGGATATGCCTGAATTTAAAGTCTCACTAATGAAACATACTCGTAGAGCACTAGGGCTACTTTTATAAATAATATTGATAATTTATAGATTGTTTAACGGTTAAACGACGCTTTAAGGGTTTTTCCGGCTTTTTCCTAATTAATGTGTATTTGATTTAAATACTTGATTTTATTAAATCCAAATTAATTAATTGTCAAATAAAGTATTTGACACTTGTGACAAATATATGTATTATGGAATATTTAATGTAAATATTATACATATATTTGGATATTTATATTTGTAATTATCTTTTAACTTTGTTAAATAATTAATTAATTAAATATAAATATCTTTTAACTTTAATATGGAAAAATGTAATTGGTACATTTGTGCATATATTAATTAAAATGGTTGACAACTTGATTTTTGGCATTTTTAATATTGATTAAATTTGTAAAAATCAAATTCCCATTTTGCTATTGTGAAGTCGGTCATGGCCTTATCTTTTAAGCTTGGATTTTTTCATTTTGCTTAAACTTTTGGCTTCAAAAATATATTACAAAAAAAAAAAAGGATTTGAGAGAAAAACCTAAGTGCTAAAGGAGGTTTGTGAAGAAAGTCTTGAAAATTAAGGTAATTTCATACTTTTCTTTACTTGAAAATTGTTTCTATGCCTATAGACTTCAACATATGATGTTGTTATGTTTTCTCTATTCTCTTGGGTTTGTAATAAGTTTGTTTGAAGCATGAATGAATGATGTTTTTTTTTTTTTATATAAAGTAAGTATATTAACCAAAACAAAAACGATACAAGAGCAAAGGGGCATAGCCCAAACAACTAGAGAGGACAGGAACTCCTAGAAGAAAATCCGTAAGGCTAAAAGCAAAATAAGATCATAAGAAGATGTCATCGGGCAGGTGTCAGGAGATGTGAAGCCATTTATTGTCATAAGATGGTTTCACCTTCTGCAATAAGCTAGCACGAGTCCGAACAGTAAAAATAATATCACCAAGAAGAACAAAAACAAAGCGAGGAGGCCCATCATGGGTGCGGGTATTCCTCTCCCTCAAGATATGGTAAACTGACGCAACAAACGACAACTGAACAAGAAGATGACGCAAAGAACCATCGGTAAACTGATACATCCACTGACATGATCCAGGCCGACAACAAACCAAAGGACGCATTACAAGTACCAGAAGGGCCAATTACGAGGCAGAGGACCAAAAGACTCAGAGAAGCAATGACGGGATTAGTTCAGAGTTTTATGGCTGACTGCAACAAACAAATAGAGATGCATGTGGGCTTCGATGGAAAGGGCCCCCATTTCACTTGGCCCAAATCAGTTTAGAATAAAGCTTCCTAGGCTTTTGAAGACTTAAAGACTTGATATTTGTGTAATTTCATTTTTAGGGGCATTGTTGTCTTTATGCCTTTAGGGTTTCTTTTTGTAACACTATTTAAGCTTACTTTCTTCTTCATTTGAGTTAACCAACGAATTTGTAAACTCAAAAGCTTAAAGCATTGGCTATGGCCGAATTATTGTAAAGGGAGGGATTCCCCTTTTCAAGTTTGAATCGACTTATCTAAGTTTTGGCAAACTTAGTGGCGTCTCCATTGCTAGCAAAACACTACAAGGATTCATCTTAAAGGTTCTCAAGGGCAAGTTCTTTGTGGGTCTTCTTTGTGGCCTTGGAAGGGTTTTGTTTTTACAAAATCATATTCGCGGTTCTTGGGGTTCTGTCCGTTGCTTGGGGTTTGCTTGGATTTCGAATCCACGTGGGTTTCTTATCATTTGGTATCTAGAGCTCAGGGTTCCAAGGTCTGATTTTTCTAACTTTCCTTTTGTTTGATTCTGTTTTTCTTTTGTTCTTTGTTATTTTCGTTTCAGTTCTTGTTGGATCTTGTTGCTGTTTTTGTTTTGTTTATATTCTGGATCTGGTTTTGTTGTGAAGCATATCAGTTCATCTTTTTCCAATTCTGGGTTTCTGTTATGTTCTTCCTGTCAATTCGTCATAGTTGCATATCAGTTCATCATTTTCCAGTTCTGGGCTTCTATTCTGTTCTTCCTATCAGTTCGTCATAGTCATTATGTTCTTTAGCATATGTTTAAGAAATAAACATGTTCTTGGCGGCTGTGTGTTTTGTTTCTAAACCCTAGTGAAATGTGAAATCAGACCCTGAAAAAAAAAAACTAAGTGAAGTCTGAAATCAGACCCTGAAATCATAGCTTCTGAAATCAGACCTAAAATGTAACCTTTGAAATCTGCCTCTGAAATCAGACTCTGAGTTCAGACCCTGAAACTTAACCATTGAATCAGCCTCTGAAATCAGACCCAGACCAGTAGCCTCTGAAATCAGACCCAGACCAGTAACCTCTGAAATCGGACACTGACCAGCAGCCTCTGAATTCAGACCCTGGATTCAGACCCTCATTAGACTCTGAAATCAGGCTTTGAAAACCAGCCTCTGAAATCAGAACCATATTTAGCATCTGACGTTATCAAAAAAAAAAGAAAAAAGAAAAAGAAAAAGGGACTTGAGTGATAGTGATCACTTGAGCAGAAAAAAAAATTTGGTTGAATCTAGTTTGTTCCATATTATCATTTAGGTGCCCGTGGGGGGTATTCCATCAAAATTTTTATGGAGGTGCCAAATTTTCTCCCGAAATTGCATACGACCGTGAATTTGCATGCTTATTTTTTTTTCCATTGTGCTAATGGTTTACTCCTTATTTCTAATTACTCTAGCTTAAGTATTATTGATTGAGTCTCCGTCATTACTATTCCTATTCGCGTTTTGTTTTCCGCCTGCCCTATATATATATATATTGTTGGGTCCATTGTGTTCATACTAGCTTGGGGACTACATTTGGTTTGTATTCTTGGATTGAGTGTGGTTCACTTTTGAATTCCAGACGAACTCAAGAGTGGTAAAAGGCAGTGATTGTGAGCACATTATCGGGTAAAAGCCAATAGAGTGCAAACACGAGTGAAGTGATATCATTCGAGTGTAAACACATGAGATTGTGAGGATTTAGATATTTGTTTTACTTTCTTGTTATTTCTAATCTGTTTGTTTACTGTTGAGATGGCAGGTCTAACCACTGATGAAAAACTTGAGGCTTGGATGGAGGAAATTTACAGATATGATGGAGAACATGAATACTGCTTGGAGAGATTGTCAAAGAGTGTCGAGAGTATTCAAACTGGTAGCGGTCCCAGAGTACCACCACCTCAGAATGTACCACCACCTCACAATGTACCACCTCGCCGTGTACCACCACAGTATGTACCACCAGATGAAGAGGAAGCTGAGAATGAGTTTGATGATTCTGATGGTTTTGATGATGTGGAGGAGAGATTTCCGCCTGGGCATGATAGGAGGCCTAATAAGAGGTTTGATAGAAGGAATGATAAGAGGGATAGACGGTTTGATGATAGAGGTGCATTGATACCAGAAGAGGGGATTATGATCGGAGAGGATATGGTAGGCGAGGAGATGTAGATGGTGATCTAGGTAGCATCAAGATCAAGATACCAACATTCCAAGGCAAGAATGATCCTGAAGCTTATTTAGAATGGGAAAAGAAAATAGAATTGATTTTCAACTGTCATCACTACTCAGACGAGAAGAAGATCAGTCTAGCAGCAATTGAGTTTACCGATTATGCTATGATTTGGTGGGATCAGCTTGTCTCTACTCGGAGGAGAAACTATGAGAGACCGGTTCAGACATGGGCAGAACTTAGGGGTCTCATGAGAAAGAGATTTATACCCAGCCATTACTATAGGGAGTTGTATCAGAAACTACAACATCTGTATCAGGGGACCAAAAGTGTTGAGGACTATTACACAGAGATGGAAGTTGCCATGATCAGGGCAAATGTAGTTGAGGATGCAGAAGCTACTATGGCACGGTTTCTAGGGGGCTTGAATAGAGAGATTGCAAACATGGTGGAGTTGCATCATTATGTTGATTTGGAGGATATGCTTCACATGGCTATCGAGATAGAAAGGCAACTCAAGAAAAGTCAACATCCAGATTTGGTACTCAGGCTACTTCTGCATGGAAAAGGAAATGGGTTCCGAATGAGAAGCGAGATGGAGGCTTTGACAAGCCTAGAGGCGAATTCAGTGGAGGCTTTTAATAAGCCTAGGGCCGAACCTAGTGCCAAGGGTAAAGAGGCTGCAGAACAGAGCAAAACCAGACCAAAACCTGAGGGTTGCAGCTGCTAGAACTAAAGATGTCAAGTGTTTCAAGTTTGGGCATGGGACACTATGCTTCACAATGTCCCAATAGGCGTACCTTAGTGATTGATAAAAAGAGTGGAGAGGTGTACTCTACCGATAGTGAGGTTGAGGAGGAGATGCCAGAGTTGGAGGATGCTAGTGACCATGAGGGAGCTGCATACCCGCTGGATAACTTATCCTTAGTTGTCAAGCGTGCTTTGAGTGCACATGTTGTAGAGGATGAGAGTGTGCAGCAGAGGGAGAACATATTCCATACTAGATGCCGTGTGAATGGCAAGGGGTGTAGTATGATCATAGATGGGGGCAGTTGTACTAATGTTGCTAGCACAGCTTTGATTGAGCGATTGGGGTTGAGTTGCTTAAGACACCCGAAGCCTTACAAGTTGCAGTGGTTAAATGATTGTGGGGAAATAAGTGTGACAAAGCAGGTATTGTTGAGCTTTACCATTGGGCCATACACATATGATGTCCTATGTGATGTGATACCGATGCATGCAGAACATATTCTTTTGGGCAGGCCGTGGCAGTTTGATAAGAAGTTATTCATGATGGGTTCAAGAACAAGTCTCTTCCAGCATAAGGGAAAACCCATTACATTATACCCACTTACACCTGCACAAGTCCATGAAGATCAGGTTAAGTTACAACTTGAGCGTGACAAAGAGAGAGCGAAGGGAAACACCACCTTGGGTGAGGCTAGTGAGAGTGGTGTATCTGGTGAGAAAAATAGCCAATCCCGAGATCTCCAATCTAACCCACACATAGCCAGCACAACTGACCAGATGCTCGAAGAGAAATTGCATTGGAAGAAAAGGTGATCAATATCCTCACCTGAGCAACCAAGAGGATACAACGCGAGCAAGCAAAGATATCGAACCTCATCAGACGATCCTAGGTATATTGGCCTCCTTGAATAGACATCCAAAGCAGAAAAGAATGGCGCATGATAGCCTTCCGAAACCAAACAACTCGAGACCAACGCATCAAGGGACCCCTTGTCCGCATAACATTCCAAGTGCTATCCACTGAAAACCTCCCTCTACTGTCATCCTCCCAAACCAGCTCATGCTCCCTCATACTATAAGGATCCGATAGATGTGACCGAGCCGAATCAACAAGGGCAGCAAATCTAGCTGGGGGCCAACGCCAAGAAGCGTCAGAAATAATAGAAGCAATTGTAGCCATCCTATTCAAGCCATAATCGTAAATCACTCTCTCACCCAACATATCCACAATCGGACCAAAAAGATGCCAGTAATCAAACCACAATAACGTCTTTTCACCATTCCCAATCCTAACTCTCATCCTCCGACGGGTCCAAGAACGAAGCTCCAAGATCTTCCGCCAACTCCAAGAATAATCTACAGGACATGACACCTCCCAAAAGCTTCTCCCCCTCAGCAAGTAAGACTGAACCCAATTCGAACAAGAGGAAACCTGGCCAGAGCAAAGAAACCATAAGTGCTTAATAATTACCGCTCTATTCCAAATTTCCAATCTCTTGATCCCCAAACTCCCCTATTTCAGAGGTAAACAAACTCTACTCCAAGCCAATTTCGCCCTCGAAGAAGTAAGCTCACTACCCTTCCAAAGGAAGGATCTGAGAGTCGTCTCCACCTTCCTAATAACAGAATTAGGAAGAATAAATAAAGAAGACCAATAGACTTGAATGGAGAGCAAAACATATTTTATGATCTGAAGTCGCCCCGCATACGAAAGAAACTTACTACTCCAACTCTTGGCACGCCTGACAATACGCTCAACAAGAGAAGCACAATATGAAGCCCATAGCTTAGAATAAATCAAAGGAACTCCCAGATACCGCACTGGAAGAATACCCTATTGGAAACCCAAAACATGACACAGTTGGGCCTTAAGGTTAAGAGATACCGGAGGAGAAAAGATTACTCTTGGTTGGATTCGGGACTAAGCCTGATAAACCACTAAACTGCCAAAGACAATCCTTGATCAGAGAGACCGATGAGGCATCCGCCTTACAAAAAATCACAAGGTCATCCGCAAAACAAAGATGTGTGAGGCAATCCTTAGAACACCGCCAATAAAACTTGAAACCTCGATCATGAGCCATATTATGAAGTAAGCCCGAGAGAACTTCCATTGCCAAAACAAAAAGATAAGGAGACATAAGATCACCTTGTCGCAGCCCACGGCCCCCAGAGAAAAAGCCATGTAACTCCCCATTAATAGACACAGAAAACATAGTAGAACACACGACAATGTATAGCTTGAGACGAAGAACGAATAATGCTCACATCAATGTCACTAGGATTCCAACAAACCTAAATATGGCCAAATGGAAGAACATTTGAATGGCAAAAGAACTTCCATGAAGGATTTATTGCTCGATACACACTCACAAAATTAATATCCTTTACCTTGGTTTCAACTAAACCACACAGAGAAAGATTCTCATCATGAAAAAACCTCATAACTTCAGCTTGCTTCATAGGATCATTGAGACCCCGAATATTCCAGCAACTAAAAAACATAAAAACCAGATAAGAAAGAAGAACCCACCCAATCAGATTAACACTGTCTACCCCCTTTCGAGGACTGTCATTTCTGACTCCTCTTGGGATTCCACGGAGTATAGTTTCAGATCGTGATGTCAAATTCCTTAGTCACTTTTGGAAAGTTTTATGGGGTAAGTTGGGAACTAAACTTTTGTATTATACTACTTGCCACCCCCAAACTGATGGCCAGACCGAGGTTGTTAATAGGACTTTGACTCAGTTATTACGTACTATTATCAATAAGAACTTAAAAACTTGGGAGGATTGTTTGCCTTTTGTTGAATTTGCATATAATCGTAGTATTTATTCCTCTACATCTTACTCACCATTTGAAATTATTTATGGTTTTCAGCCACTAACTCCATTAGATTTGTTACCTTTACCTGTCGATGAACATACGAGGCTAGATGGAAAAAGGAAAGCCGATTTGGTGAAGCATATACATGAGAAAGCAAGAGAGCAAATACAACGAAAGAATGAGCATATGCTTCTCATACTAATAAGGCAAGAAAACGTGTGGGCCTAAGTCAGAAAGGGGGCAAGAAGTGGAGTCAGTTCATGAGAGTATTGTGGGGGAAGGTAGAGTTGCGCCAGTGGTTCAGCCCAATTACCTAGTAGTTGCGGGCTTACAGCAGATTCAGCAGTCAGTGGTAGCTCTAGCCCAGTTGATTACCCGACAGCCGCAGCCACCAGGCCCAGAGCTGAGAGCTGCAGAACCCACCGTTCTTGTACCACCACCACCAGTATGAGTATCCATGGCTCACCAAACAATAGATTCTCCAAATATACCAGACCCTACTACATTCCGATCCGGACCTTCTGTTGTGCCACATGAGCCACCTTCAGTAACGGTTCAGGTAATGCAGTGGCAAGAATTACTGGTATCCTTACATGATTTCAGAAGCTTCATCCTCCCACATTCTCGGGAGTCGAGACCTCCTGAATGATCCAGGCCGACAACAAAGCAAAAGACCCCTTACAAGTACCAGAATGGCCAATTACGAGGCAGAGAACCAAAAGACTCAGAGAAGCAATGGCGGGATTACTTCAGAGTTTTATGGCTGATTACAACAAACAAAAAGAGACGCATGTGGGCTTCAATATAGCGGGCCCAAAGCCACTTCACTTGGCCCCAATCAGCTTCAAAGGCCTTTGAAGACTTGAAGACTTTGAAATTTTTGTAATTTAGCCTTTAGGGGCATTGTTGTCTTTATGCCTTTAGGGTTTCTCTTTGTAACACTATTTAAGCTTTCTTTCTTTTTCTTTTGGAGGGGAATCAATGAAATTTATAAAAAAAAAAAACTCAAAAGCTTAAAGCTTTGGCTATGGCCGAATTCTTGTAAGGGAGGGATTCCCCTTTTCAAGTTTGAATCGACTTATCTAAGTTTTGGCAAACTTAGTGGCGTCTCCATTGCTAGCAAAACACTACAAGGATTCATCTTAAAGGTTCTCAAGGGAAAGTTCTTTGTGGGTCTTCTTTGTGGCCTTGGAAGGGTTTTGTTTCTACAAAATCAAATTCTCGGTTCTTGGGGTTCGTCCGTTGCTTGGGGTTTGCTTGGATTTCGAATCCAATTGGGTTTCTTGTCATTGGTATCTAGAGCTCAGGGTTCCAAGGTCTGATTTTTCCTAACTTTTCTTTTGTTTGATTCTGCTTTTATTTTCGTTCTTGTTATTTTCGTTTCAGTTGTTGTTGGATCTTGTTTCTGTTTTCGTTTTGTTTATTTCTGGTTCTGATTTTATTGTGTTTTGCATATCAGTTCATCTTCTATCATTTTCCAGTTTGGGTTTTTGTTCTGTTCTTCATATCAGTTCGTCATATACTTTCTGTTATTTAGCATATGTTAAGAAATAAGCATGTCTTGGTGGCTGTGTGTTGTTTCTAAAACCCTAGTGAAGTTTGAAATCTGACTCTGAATTCAGACCCTAAAACTTAGCCTTTGAATTCAGACCCTGAAATCAGACTCTGAAATCAGACTTATTTTTAAAGTTTTATGGCGTATTGCAACAAACAAAAAGAGACGCATGTGGGCTTCAATATAGCGGGCCCAAAGCCACTTCACTTGGCCTAAATCAGCTTCAAAGGCCTTTGAAGACTATAAGACTTTGAAATTTTTGTAATTTAGCCTTTAGGGGCATTTTGTCTTTATTCCTTTAGGGTTTCTCTTTGTAACACTATTTAAGCTTTCTTTCTTTTTCTTTTGGAGGGGAATCAATGAAATTTATAAAAAAACTCAAAAGCTTAAAGCTTTGGCTATGGCCGAATTCTTGTAAGGGAGGGATTCCTCTTTTCAAGTTTGAATCGACTTATCTAAGTTTTGGCAAACTTAGTGGCGTCTCCATTGCTAGCAAAACACTACAAGGATTCATCTTAAAGGTTCTCAAGGGAAAGTTCTTTGTGGGTCTTCTTTGTGGCCTTGGAAGGGTTTTGTTTCTACAAAATCAAATTCGCGGTTCTTGGGGTTCTGTCCGTTGCTTGGGGTTTGCTTGGATTTCGAATCCAAGTGGGTTTCTTGTCATTTGGTATCTAGAGCTCAGGGTTCCAAGGTCTGATTTTTCCTATCTTTTCTTTTGTTTGATTCTGTTTTTATTTTCGTTCTTGTTATTTTCGTTTCAGTTCTTATTGGATCTTGTTTCTGTTTTCGTTTTGTTTATTTCTGGATCTGATTTTGTTGTGTTTTGCATATCAGTTCATCTTCTATCATTTTCCAGTTCTGGGTTTTTGTTCTGTTCTTCATATCAGTTCGTCATATACTTTCTGTTATTTAGCATATGTTGAAGAAATAAGCATGTCTTTGGCAGCTGTGTGTTGTTTCTAAAACCCTAGTGAAGTTTGAAATCTGACTCTGAATTCAGACCCTAAAACTTAGCCTTTGAATTCAGACCCTGAAATCAGACTCTGAAATCAGACTCTAAAAACTTAGCCTTTGAAATCTGACTCTGAAATCAGACCCTAAAACTTAGTCTATGAAATTAGACCCTGAAAAATAACCTCTGAAATCAGACCCTGACCAGTAGCCTCTGAAATCAGACCCTGAAAAGTAACCTCTGAAATCAGACCCTGACCAGTAGCCTCTGAGATCAGACCCTAAAAAGTAACCTCTGAAATCCACACTGACCAGTAGCCTCTGAAATCAGACCCTGAAAATCAGCCTCTGAAATCAGAACCTAAATCAGCCTCTGAAATCATAACCTTAATCAGCTACTGAAATCAGAACCTTAAACAGCTTCTAAAGTTATAAAAAAAAAGGGACTTGAGTGATAGTGATCACTTGAGTAAAAAAAAATAGTTTGTTCCATATTATCATTTGGGTGTCCGTGAAGGGTATTCCATCAAAATTTCTATAGAGGTGCCAAATTTTCTCCCTAAATTGCATACGACCGTGAATTTGCATGCTTATTTTTTTTCCATGTGCTAATTGTTCACTTCTTTATTCCAATACTCTAGTTTAAGTATTATTGATTGAGTCTTCGTCATTGCTATTCATGTTCGCATTTTGTTTCCACATGTCCCATATATATTATTAGACCTTTGTTTTCATGCTGGCTTGAGGACTACATTTGTTTTGTATTCTTGGATTGAGTGTGATTCACATTTGAATTGAGGACGAAATCAAGAGTGGTAAAAGGCAGTGATTGTGAGCACGTATCGGGTAAAAGCTAATAGAGTGCAAACACGAGTGGAGTGATATCATTCGAGTGTAAACACGTGAGATTGTGAGGATTTACATATTTGCTTTACTTTCTTGTTATTTCTAATCTGTTTGTTTAGTGTTGAGATGGAAGGTCTAACCACTGATGAAAATCTTGAGGCTTTGGATAGGAAATTTACAGATATGATGGAGAACATGAATACTGCTTTGGAGAGATTGACCAAGAGTGTAGAGAGTATTCAAACTGGTAGCGGTCCCAGAGCACCACCACCCCAACATATACCACCACCTCATAATGTACCACCACCTCATAATGTTCCACCTCGACGTGTACCACCACAGTATGTACCACCAGATGAAAAGGAAGCTGAAAATGAGTTTGATGATTCTGATGGTCTTGATGATGTGGAAGAGAGATTCATTCAGCCTGTGCATGATATGAGGCCTAATAGGAGGTTTGATAGGAGGAATGATAGGAGGGATAGACGGTTTTTTGATGAGAGGTGCATTTGATGCCAGAAGAGGGGATTATGATAGAAGGGAATATGGTAGACGAGGAGATGTAGATGTGATCTAGGTATCATCAAGATCAAGATACCAACATTCCACACGAAAGAATGATCCTGAAGCTTTTTAGAATGGGAAAAGTAAATAGAATTGATTTTCAGCTGTCATCACTACTCAGACGAGAAGAATATCAATCTGGCAGCAATTGAGTTTACCGATTATGCTATGATTTGGTGGGATCAACTTGTCTCTACTCGGAGGAGAAATTATGAGAGACTGGTTCAGACATGGGCAGAACTTAGAGGTCTCATGAGAAAGAGATTTATACCCAGCCATTACTATAGGGAATTGTATCAAAAACTAAAACATCTGTATCAGGGGACCAAAAGCGTTGAGGACTATTACACAGAGATGGAAGTTGCCATGATCAGGGCAAATGTAGTTGAGGATGCAGAAGCTACTATGGCACGGTTTCTAGTGGGATTGAATAGAGAGATTGCAAACATGGTGGAGTTGCATCACTATGTTGATTTGAAGGATATGCTTCACATGGCTATCAAGGTAGAAAGGCAACTCAAGAAAAGGTCAACATCCAGATTTGGTACTCAGTTTACTTCTGCGTGGAAGGGAAAATGGGTTCCGAATGAGAAGCGAGATGAAGGCTTTGACAAGCCTAGAGGCGAGTCCAGTGGAGGCTTTAATAAGCATAGGGCCAACCTAGTGCCAAAGGTAAAGAGGCTGCAGAACCGAGCAAAACTAGACCAAAACCTGAGGATGCAGCTGCTAGAACTAAGGATGTCAAGTGTTTCAAGTGGTTGGGCATGGGACACTATGCTTCACAATGTCCCAATAGGCGTACCTTAGTGATTGATAAAAATAGTGGAGAGGTGTACTCTACCGTTAGTGAGGTCGAGGAGGAGATGCCAGAGTTGGAGGATGCTAGTGACCATGAGGGAGTTGCATACCCGCTGAATAACTTATCCTTAGTTGGCAAGCGTGCTTTGAGTGCTAATGTTGTAGAGGATGAGAGTGTGCAGCAGAGGGAGAACATATTCCATACTAGGTGCCGTGTGAATGGCAAGGGATGTAGTATGATCATAGATGGGGGCAGTTGTACTAATGTTGCTAGCACAGCTTTGATTGAACGATTGGGGTGAGTTGTTTGGGACACCCGAAGCCTTACAAGTTGCAGTGGTTAAATGATTGTGGGGAAATAAGTGTGATAAAGCAGGTATTTTGAGCTTTACCATTGGGCCATACACAGATGATGTCCTATGTGATGTGATACCGATGCATGTAGGACATATTCTTTTGGCAGACCATGGCAGTTTGATAAGAAGGTTATTCATGATGGATTCAAGAATAAGTACTCTTTTCAGCATAAGGGAAAAACCCATTACATTATACCCACTTACACCTGC
The DNA here is from genome assembly GCA_019454045.1 of Zanthoxylum bungeanum. Taxonomy (NCBI): domain Eukaryota; kingdom Viridiplantae; phylum Streptophyta; class Magnoliopsida; order Sapindales; family Rutaceae; genus Zanthoxylum; species Zanthoxylum bungeanum. The sequence goes on along the minus strand of SKCR01007939.1, from coordinate 3,321 downwards.
ACAATTCCATGAAGATCAGGTTAAGTTGCAACTTGAACGTGACAAAGAGAGAGCAAAGGGAAACACCACCTTGGGTGAGACTAGTGAGTGGTGTATCTGGTGAGAAAAATAAGGCCAAGGCTGTGGGAGTTCCCAAGGGGAGTGTGAGTGAACGTGAGGGGGAAACAAAATGGAGAGTTAAAAAAGTTTCTACATGCGTGAGGGTGAAGCGAGGAAAGCGTTCAAGGCTAGCAAGCTCATGCTATTGTTAGTCTATAAGGAGCCTCATATTTATTTTACTAACTCTGACCCTTTGTTTCTTGTGTCTATTTCATCTCTTTTGCAAGATTACAGTGACGTACTGACAAAGGACATACCTAGTGGGCTTCCACCCATTAGAGGTATTGAGCACCAGATAGACTTCATACCTGGAGCAGTCATTCCTAACAGACCGGCTTATAGGGCAATCCAAGGAGACAAGGAGCTACAAAGGCAAGTACGGGAGTTGATGGACAAGGGGTATTGACATGATCCAGGCCGACAACAAACCAAATGACGCATTACAAGTGCCAGAAGGGCCAATTACGAGGCAGAGGACCAAAAGACTCAGAGAAGCAATGGTGGGATTAGTTCAGAGTTTTATGCCGACTGCAACAAACAAATAGAGATGCATGTGGGCTTCGATGGAAAGGCCCAAAACCATTTCACTTGGCCCAAATCAGTTTAGAGTAAAGCTTCATAGGCATTTGAAGACTTAAAGACTTGATATTTGTGTAATTTCGTTTTTAGGGTCTTTGTGTGTCTTTTTGCCTTTAGGGTTTCTTTTGTAACACTATTTAAACTTACTTTCTTCTTCATTTGAAGGCAATCAACGAAATTTGTAACTCAAAAGCTTAAAGCTTTGGCTATGGCCGAATTCTTGTAAGGGAGGGATTCCCCTTTTCAAGTTTGAATCGACTTATCTAAGTTTAGCAAACTTAGTGGCGTCTCCATTTGCTAGCAAAACACTACAAGGATTCATCTTAAAGGTTCTCAAGGGCAAGTTCTTTGTGGGTCTTCTTGTGGCTTTGGAAGGGTTTTGTTTCTATAAAATCAAATTCGCGGTTCTTGGGGTTCTGTCCGTTGCTTGGGGTTTGCTTGGATTTCGAATCCAAGTGGGTTTCTTGTCATTTGGTATCTAGAGCTCAGGGTTCCAAGGTCTGATTTTCCTATTTTTTTTCTGTTGTTTGATTCTGTTTTTATTTTCGTTCTTGGTTATTTTCGTTTCAATTCTTGTTGGATCTTGTTTCTGTTTTCGTTTTGTTTATTTTTCTGGATCTGGTTTTGTTGTGAAGCATATTCTGGATCTGGATCTGGTTTTTGTTCTGAAGTATATTCTGGATCTGGTTTTGTTGTGAAGCATTTTCTGGATCTGGTTCTATTGTGTTATGCATATCAGTTCTTTATTTTTCATTTTTCAGTTCTGGGTTTTTTGTTGTTGATTCTTCATATCAGTCTGTAATTTTGTTCATTTCTGGATCTGGGTTTCATTCTGTTCTTCCTATCAGTCGTCATATTAATTCTGTTCTTAGCATATGTTGAAGAAATAAGCATGTTCTTTGGGCGGCTGTGTGTTGTTTTCTAAAACCCTAGTGAAGTTTGAAATCTGACTCTGAATTCAGACCCTAAAACGTAGCCTTTGAAATTAGACCCTGAATCAGAGTAAAAAATTGAATTTTTTTTTTGGTTGAATTTAGTTTGTTCCATATTATCATTTAGGTGCCCGTGGAGGGTTCCCATCAAAATTTCTATAGCAGTGCCAAATTTTCTCCCGAAATTGCATACGACCGTGAATTTGCATGCTTATTTTTTTTCCATTGTGCTAATTGTTCACTTCTTTATTACAAATACTCTAGTTTAAGTATTATTGATTGAGTCTTCGTCGTTCCTATTCTGTTCACATTTCGTTCCACTCCACCTGCCCTATATATATATTATTGGGTTCATTGTGTTCCATGCTAGCTTGAGGACTACGCTTGGTTTTGTATTCTTGGATTGAGTGTGATTCACATTTGAATTGAGGAAGAACTCAAGTGGTAAAAGGCAGTGATTGTGAGCACAGTATCGGGTAAAAGCCAATAGAGTGCAAACACGAGTGGAGTGATATCATTCGAGTGTAAACACGTGAGATTGTGAGGATTTACATTTTGCTTTACTTTCTTGTTATTTCTAATCTGTTTGTTGAGCTTTGAAATGGCAGGTGTTAGTTTAACCGTCGATGAGAAGCTTGCAGCTATGGATAGAAAGTTTACAGATATGATGGAGAACATGAATACTGCTTTGGAGAGATTGTCCAAGAGTGTAGAGAGTATTCAAACTGGTAGCGGTCCCAGAATACCACCACCTCAGAATGTACCACCACCTCACAATGTGCCACCTCGCCGAGTACCACCACAGTATGTACCACCAGATGAAGAGGAAGCTGAAAATGAGTTTGATGATCCTGATGGTTTTGATGATGTGGAGGAGAGATTTCAGCCTAGGCATGATAGGAGGCCTAATAGGAGGTTTGATAGGAGGAATGATATGAGGGATAGACAGTTTGATGATAGAGGTGCATTTGATGCAGAAGAGAGGATTATGATCGGAGAGGATATGGTAGGCGAAGAGATGTAGATGGTGATCTAGGTAGCATCAAGATCAAGATACCAACATTCCACGGCAAGAATGATCCTGAAGCCTATTTAGAATGGGAAAAGAAAATAGAATTGATTTTCAGCTGTCATCACTACTCAGACGAGAAGAAGATCAATCTGGCAGCAATTGAGTTTACCGATTATGCTATGATTTGGTGGGATCAGATTGTCTCTACTCGGAGGAGAAATTATGAGAGACCGGTTCAGACATGGGCAGAACTTAGAGGTCTCATGAGAAAGAGATTTATACCCAGCCATTACTATAGGGAGTTGTATCAGAAACTACAACATCTGTATCAGGGGACCAAAAGTGTTGAGGACTATTACACAGAGATGGAAGTTGCCATGATCAGGGCAAATGTAGTTGAGGATGCAGAAGCTACTATGGCACGGTTTCTAGGGGGCTTGAATAGAGAGATTGCAAACATGGTGGAGTTGCATCATTATGTGATTTGGAGGATATGCTTCACATGGCTATCAAGGTAGAAAGGCAACTCAAGAAAAGGTCAACATCCAGATTTGGTACTCAGGCTACTTCTGCATGGAAAGGAAAATGGGTTCCGAATGAGAAGCGAGATGGAGGCTTTGATAAGCCTAGAGGCGAGTTCAGTGGAGGCTTTAATAAGCCTAGGGCCGAACCTAGTGCCAAGAGTAAAGAAGCGGCAGA
>SKCR01007938.1:0-24292 GCA_019454045.1 Zanthoxylum bungeanum | reverse complement strand
GGCGAAGCCCCATATTAGTATCAGTTTGAAGGCGAGGCCTATCTCAACCTGGGTGCGAGGCCCATATCACATCAGTATCAGTTGCGGGGATGAGCCCTAGGGTCGTGACCCACATCATCATATAGTTCAGGGATGAGTCCCGGGGCCGAGGCCCACTTCAGTTTCAGTTTCAGGGATGAGTCCCAGGGCCGAGGCCCACTTCAGTTTCAGTTTCAGGGATGAGTCCTGTAGGCATTGCATTTTCGCATGTGAAACCCGATGATGAGTCTCATTTGGAGGCACTACCTTTTGAGTCATGAAAGCGCGGGAAACGGATATCGGAAGGGGGAATCAGAATAATAAGCTCACTGTCTTCGTTGGTGCTGCGTTCGTTACTTCGTTCGAACCTTTGCAGATTGCGGACGTTAGTGCCGCGTGCTATGAGGCGTTCGAACGGAGCCGGTAATTCTGGTTTTGCTGCTAGCCTCACGCCCAGCCCATTTAGCCCCCAAAAGCCCATAAAACACATCCCAAATTAAATAATTAAATATTAAACATTAAAATAAAACATTTAAATCATTTACCAATTAAATAAAACATAAAATAAAATCATGCCTAATATAAATGAATCAAATATGTTATATACCTAAATTAAAAAGATGATATACCTAATTAAAATCAATCATAACAAATTAAAAATATTGACTTCCTAATCTAACAAATTAAATGCCTAATCCTAACCAATCAAATATATTGTATTCCTAATCTAGCCAAGACATGTCCCCCAATCAAATCCATTGCTTTCCTTACCTAGCACTAAATCATATCCTAATTTAATGCACAATCTCTTCCTTGTGACACAAGGCCAAACCCTACCTCTCCTCTATATAAACATAACCAAACCAAGGCCATGTCCGGCTCCAATCTCTCTAGCTTATACACACAATTCACACAAGATCATAGCAAGAAATCCTAGACATCACAAACAAAGAAACCACCACAAGCCACCTCCCCCTGTAGCCGAAACAGCCATCTATACAGCAGCCCTCCACCACCGAAAATTACTACAAAAAAACCACACCCTAAAACACGCCTAAACAACCTCCTAAATCACCTTAACAGCAGCCCAAATCTTTACAAAAAAAAACAGTAACTTAGAAAACTACATAGATAACCTTAAAAATAACCACTTTTAATTGCACTAAGAACCCACACAACTTGGAATAGTTCTTTGAAAACATTGAAACAGGTAGCCCGTGCAGTGAGCAGCAAAACAGGAGCCGAATAGGAGCAGAACGGAGTTCGAACGATAAGCAAAGCGGCGAAACAGTGAGCTAGGACGTTGAACCAGTGGACCAGAAAGTTGCGGAGATTTACCCCCTTTCGATTCCCGTGGAACGCGAGTCCGAGAGACGGCTTAAAAGGTTAGACCTGAGGGTATCTTTCACACTTAATCTCATTTTATTTTCTGGTCATTTACTTTGATTATATTTTCTGTGTTTGTGGTGTATGTCGTGTGTATAATGTATGTTGTGGGCATTGGATGAATGAGGGATGTGTCAACTCTCGCGGTATATCGGATGGAAACCCGGACATAAATTTCATAGCCGATTCCGAATGGACGGTAATATGATCTGTACTCGGGCCACAACTCCACGTACCGCTTGGGTAAATGGCACCATCCTCCTTTTGTCGTGCTGCTTTTTTATTTAGTTTGCTTTATTTAATTCCATATGTCGTTAGTTATGCATTGGTTCAACCAGGTGCATGGGCTTAGTGAGTTAGTCCAAAGGTCCTCCATTTAGGAGACAAAGAGCCGAAAAGGCCACCTTCGTGACACTACTTCGTCGTGCCGGTTGATGTATGTTCGGTTGGACGCTAGATACGTTCAATCGGGCATACTTAGTTTAATGTTATTATTATCGTTATTTTCGTATGAGTCAATCGAGCGCATGGGCTTAGTAAGTGTGACGTGAAATCCCCTATGGGGAGAGGCTAAAAGCCCTTTACCACGATGCTTTGCCGCGCCGGTTGATGTGTGTTCAGATTGGACGGAAGATGTGTTCAATCGGGCATACTTGGTTGACATGATTGGTTCTATTCTTGCATGTATGATATGACGCGCATGGGCTTAGCATGTTGGTCTAAAGGTCCTCTCTTTGAGAGATCAAGAACCCCAAAAAGGTCACCTTTACGGCAGTGCTCGCCGCGCCCTCTTGTTTTCTGTTTATGTATTGCATCAGGTCCGTTTCCGTTCGAACGCGTTCACGAACGCAACTCGAACGTGCATGTGTTTTGCCTATTATGGTCAGGTCTCGTATCCGTTCGAACGCGTTAATAAACGCCATACGAACGTGAGCTCTCTGTCTCATCTCCGTTCGAACGCGTTTACGAACGCTACTCGAACGTGAGCATTCTGTCTCGTCTCCGTTCGAACGCGTTTACGAACGCTACTCGAACGAGAGCATTCTGTTTCATTCCGTTCGAACGCGTTTACGAACGCTACTCGAACGTGAGCATTCTGTTTCATTTCCGTTCGAACGCGTTTACGAACGCTACACGAACGCACACACACTGAAAGAGTCTGTCTTATAATATGCATGCATATTTGCCTATTGGTTGATCTTTCTTTTGTAAATATGTCAATGTATCACCATTCATATGCTTGTGTCATGATAACATTTGAGTATTATTTCTTGCGGTATATCGGATGGAAACCCAGACGTAAATTCCGTAGCCGATTCCGAATGGACGGTAGTGCGGTCTGTACTTGGGCTACAATTCCACGTACCACTTGGAAAAGTGCTCATATGTGTGCTTGTATGGTTACCACGTATGCTTGTATGGTTAGCATGTGTGCTTGTGTTTTTCCTGAATGTGATGTACAAAGTTGTATGTTCGTTGCTATCTTGATATATGTAAGCATGCAATTTTATATATGAAATACATGTATGTTTAGGCGCATATTTTATCTTATATATGTGAATTTAGAAGCATGATACTCTTAGAAATAATTGTTACTTCAGCTTGTTTAAATTATTATATAAATCTTTTCATTACAAGTGACATAAGTAAGGGACCATTCCGAACCCAACGGTTTGAGGTCTTCCCTTGCGAGGGGGGGGGGTGAGTGCGGCCTTAAATCTTTGTCCCGGTTCACACCGGGTGGCGACTCCATGTTATGTAATCCTTCCCAAACTAGGCCGCGAGCCTAGGAACGGCGTCGCTCAGATCCTGTGTCCCACAAGTCCCAAGGCCGAGGCCCATACCAGTATCAACTCAGGGTCGAGGCCCACATCTACATCAGTAACAGTTTTGGGGATGCGTCACAGGGTTGTAACCCACTTTATCAGTATCAGTCTGGGGGCGAGGCCCATATCGGTTTGAGTTCGGGGGCGAGGCCCATATCAGTTTGGTTTGGGGGGCGAGGCCCATATCAGTTTGAGGCCGAGGCCCACATCAGTTTCCGTATCAGTTTGTGGGTGAGGCCCACATCACTGAGGAGCGAGGCTCCACATCAGATCAGTTTTGGGGGCGAGGCCCACATCACCTGAGGAGCGAGGCTCCACATCATATCAGTGAGGGCGACGAGGTCCCTATTGTCAGCGGTATTGGGTCGAGGTGCCCAGGGTCGAAGTGCCCCCGTTGTCCGTTGTTGTAGTTCCGGGTCGAGGTGCCCAGGGTCGGGTACCCACTACATTATCATTTCAGGGCGAGGTCCCTATTTGTCAGCGGTGTTGGGTCGAGGTGCCAGGGTCGAGGTGCCCCCGTTGTCAGTTGTAGTTCCGGGTCGAGGTGCCCAGGGTCGAGGTACCCACTACATCATCATTTCAGGGCGAGGTCCCTATTTGTCAGCGGTGTGGGTCGAGGTGCCCAGGGTCGAGGTGCCCCCGTTGTCCGTTGTAGTTCCGGGTCGAGGTGCCCAGGGTCGAGGTGCCCACTACATCATCGGTTCGAGGGCGAGAGGTCCCTATTGTCAGCGGTGTTGGGTCGAGGTGCCCCCGTTGTTTGTTGCAGTTCCGGGATGCGTCCCAGGGTCGAGGGCCCACTGCATCATCATCACAGTTCACATTCGGTGGTTCGGGAACAAAGCCCAGAGGTCGAGGCACCTCGCCATCATATCAATTCAGTTCGAGCAGCAGGCAAGTCAGGTGGCAGCTGGCGAGCCAGGTAAGTAAAAATGCATTGCACGTAACTTTGATAGGATTGTCATTGTCACACACTACACAAGTCCCATCAAAGTGGGGGCGACTGTAGACACTGCATTTTTGCATATCATGCCCAATGATGAGCCTCGTAAGGAGGCACTACCTTTTCATGTCATGAAGTCACGGGGGAAACGGACGTTGGAAGGGTAAAGTTGGAAATCGGAATTATTGTCGGGTTTAACTTGGTTATCTAGCTTCGATTTGCTCGTTGGATCTCTGCTTATACTCGGCCCAAGAATCCATAAGCCAAGCCCAAATACCCCAAGCCCACCAAAAAGAACCAAACCCATGCCCCACATCATCTTTTCCTTCTATTCTTCACGTGCCCTACAAACCAAAGAGCCAAATCCCTCACATGCCAAGCCAATCCCATTAAACAAATCAAACAACAATACCCCACACTCCACTAGCTTCTTCCTTACACACCCATGCCATCCTCCATTATCTCCTTCACTCATTGCAAACAAACAATGAAACTCATATCATATACCAACCCCCCCCCAACTTGAATGACAAAACAAGTACAAAGCAACAAGATCCACCTAAGCCACATTCACACCCATCACTCTTTGCAAGCCATTCACGCCCAAGGCCACCCAAAAATGACAAAGCAAGCACAAGCCAACTCACTTCCCATTAAACACTCTCCACCAAATTCCCCACTAAGAGGAATCTCCTTAATTCAAGCATGTGGTGAACCACCCAAGACTCTCCACCTTTGCCTATAAAAGAAGCCTAAAACCAACCAAAAGTGGCGGGGATGAATATAACACAAAAAGAAGAGATATCTAGGAGATTGACGACACATTGAGCAAACACTACACAACCCCTAAACACGCCAATCACCTCACCGTAGGACAACCCTACACAGCAGCCCATATTCCCCGTAGGACGGCCCATAACCATTGGAAAACACCTCCTAAATAGCAGCCCAAAATATCACGAAGCAGTAGCCGAAGCAACCAGAACAGTGGCCTGAAACACAGCAGCAACACAGCAGCAAAGCGGAGGAAAACAGCGAGCAAATCAGCAGGATAACCAAGGAAAAAGGGGAACCAGTGAACCAGAAAAGTTGCAGAGCATCAACCCTTCCAACGGACGTGAAACGTGCTTCCGAAAGACGACACAAAAAGGTTAGACCTGAGGGCATATGATACTTATCCTCTTCGCATGAATTGATAATTTAGAAGCATGATTAATTATGATGTTAAGTATGCATGATTTGGAAAGCATGTTAATTGTGTGATGTGATTCTGGATGGACGGAATATGTGTTATTTCTTGTGATATATCGGATGGAAACTCGGACATAAATTCCGTAGCCGAATCCGAATGGACGGTAATGCGGTTTGTACTCGGGATACAATGCCACGTACCACTTGAAAGACACACGTATTCCGTGTCATCCAAATTGTGTTTGAGCACGATTTAGATTAATATGTGCTTTGTTTTCTTATGCATGATTAGGATGTTTATAACATGTTATAGCTTTGAGTATGATTAGTTGGTTGTGTTTGAGCATGATTTAATTGTTTAGTATGTTAAACATTAGGCATGATTTGAGGATCCATGTGATTAGATATGTCGTTGTGATGATCTTGTTTGAATGACGTGTCCAAAAATGTATGAATGTATGTAATCTGCCAGTTCCCGTTCGAACTCGTCATCGAACGCATCACGAACGGGGACTTTCTGTCTCTACCGTTCGAACGCGTTATCAAACGCTACTCGAACGCGCGCACATCTGTAGCATCAGGTCACATTCTGTTCGAACGCGTTTTCGGACGCCCACGAACGAGAACCTACTGTCTCATTTTGTTCGAACGCGTCTCGGACGCCACACGAACGAGAGCATTCTGTCTTCACCGTTCGAACGCGTTTACGAACGCAACGCGAACGGTCACGGTCTTACTGTATCACATCAGGACATGTCTATCTTAACATATGGTTATCTCCTTGAACTTTATGCATTTGTATTACTTCTTTAGTCGTCTATTTCTGTCATAAGCTCGAATACATTCTCTTAGTATGCATGTTTGAAAAATAAATGTTCTTTATGCTTTTGTGAAGTTGTATGCTTTTGGTATGTTAATTTGTCTTCATTGCTTGAATTTGGATATAGATTATATATGAATAGGTTGCATGCAGATATGAAAAATATGTTAAATGTAAACTTATACATGGAATTTGCATATGGAAATTTAAGTGTAAGTTTTTAGTGATATGCATGTGAATTTAGAAGCATGATACCCCTTGGAACTGAGTGTTACTCAAGCATGATTAAGTTATTACATAAATCCTCTCATTACAAGTGACATAAGTAAGGGACCATTCCGAACCCAACGGTTTGAGGTCTTCCCTTGCGAGGGGTGAGTGCGGCCTTAAATCTTATTTTCCCGGTTCACACCGGGTGGCGACTCCATCATTCTCCGGTTTAGTCCCCGTGGCTACTCCGTACTCCCAACTAGTGCCGCGAGCCTAGAACAGCATGCGTCGTCCAGTTCCTGTTGTCTACACTAATATAATTAGATTGTCTAATAATTTGTTCACATTATATTTATATTATTAATGAGATTAATAATATTTATTGTCACAAATGAAAACTATGTTAATTTAGTTTAACTTAATGTTTTCTAGAATTTTTTGATTATGAGATAATTACTACAACATAATTGAAGGTAATTTAATTATTATTGAGATGATGATTTTTATTTAACTTGGAGACAAATCCATATGATTTGTGATGCTCTCCAATTTATTATGTCTATTAGGTGGCTGATATACACCTAATAGTTTTGTCTTTAGCTAATCCATTTTTATGCTTTGGTATGACCTCCACATGTATGTGTTTGCCATTGAAAGAAAACATTAGATGCTTAATGACAAAGTACTTGTCTTTAACTTATCATTTCTTATGCTTTGGTATGACATTCACATTTTTGTGTTGGCCATTGCAAGAAAGCATTAGTTGCTTAATAACAATGTTAGTTGGTTTGTGTAACAGAGTATAATCTCTACCATTTCTCTCACTTCTTAAGGTTAACATTTTGCATTCATTCACACAATGGTTGTGAGAAAGAATTTGAGAGAAAATATAGAGAGTTCAAACATTCACAAGTGTTGTGAGAGTGTTTGAAATTCCAAAAGTCATACACCATTGTGACATCTTAATTCTCTAAATAGTTTAGAGTTTTGATCTTTGTGAGTGAAGCCCACACTTCGGTTTGTTGGTTTCGAGTCATAGTTCGGAAGATCGAGTGGTTGATCCAAGCATTGGACACCAAAGGATTGATCTCGGCTACTACAACAAATGGAGAAGGCAAAGAAAATTTTAAAGATCCATACCAGACCCGGTGCCACCATAAGCAACTTCGATCGTGCTAAGGAAAGTCGTTTCCTACAACAATCTGCCACACGCTACCTCCAGCATGTAATCTGTCATGTCAGACCTATTTGAAATGTGCAAGTCCACATGTAGGGCTTACGTAATTTAATTCTGATCATACCATTATTACCACTTCGGCCCGCTCTACCAGGTCGGGAGACATAAGTAAAATTATCCTGGCCTACTGAGCTACCAAGTCAGGTCGGCAGTCATGGACCACCTTGGATCGGCCTTCACAGATGCTCACACTGTTGAATCTGATACCTTCTCATCAGGTCTGGTCGGTAGTCATGGACCATCTCGGGTCGGCCTTCACAGATGCTCACACTGTTGAATCTGATACCTTCTCATCAGGTCTGGTCGGTAGTCATGGACCATCTCGGGTCGGCCTTCACAGATGCTCACACTGTCGAATCTGATATCTTCTTATCAGGTCGGGTTGGCAGTCATAGACCACCTCGGATTGGCCTTCACAGATGCTCACACTGTCGAATCCGATATCTTCTTATCAGGTCGGGTCAGCAGTCATGGACCACCTCAGGTCGGACCACCTCGGACCTGACTACATCAGGTTTGACCACCTCAGACCTTACTGTAGGCACTGCATTTTTACACATAAGTCCCTATGATGAGTCTCATTTTGGAGACACTACCTTTTAAGTCACGGAGGTCACGGAAAACGGACATCGGAAGGGGGAATTCAGAATAAACAAGGTTCACTGTTTTCGTTGGTGCTACGTTCGTGTATACGTTCGAACGTCAGGCAGATTGCGGACGTTGGTGCCGCGTTCGAGTAAGCGTTCGAACGGTGTCGGTAATTCTGGTTTTGCTGCTAGCCTCACATTAAGCCCAATTCGCCCAAACCTTGGCCCACACGCCCAAGCCCACTTAAAACACATATTTAACACATGGTGAAATCAAAACAAATCTAAAAATCATATACCAAATTAAATAAAATACTTACACAAATAAAGAAATTGCATGCCTAATTAAAATCAACCAACAAACTAAATGCCTAATCTAAACCAATCAAATATAATCATACCAAGTTAAAATCAATCAACCAATATATTATTCCCAAACTTAAAATATTGTATGCCTAATCAACATAAACTAAATATTCAACCTTCCATATCTAGCCAAGATTTGTCCCCCATCAATCTTTGACTTCCCTTATCCAAGCCAATCAAATCCCTTTCCTTGTCAAGCCTAACCCTTTGCCTATAAAAAGAACCCTTCACCAACCTTCTCAAGGCTAGCTAGCTCATAGAGACAACTCTCCCTCACTCTCAATAACAAAAAGATCACAAACCAAATAACCCCCATTGCCTTGACCAAAACACATCCTGAACAGCCCCCCTCACCTCACCGAAAAACACATCCCAAGCAGCCCTAAACACACACATAAAACAGCCCCCGAACCACACCATAACACCACCGAAAATAACACCCAAAACAGTAGCCAAAACATCCCAAAAACAGTAACTAAAATACAGCAGCAAAACAGTAGCAGCGGCAGCGAATCGGAGTCAAAACAGCAGCAAAAGACGGAGGACGACGACCCAAAACAGTAAGACAACGAACGAGAGCAGTGAACCAGTGAAACAGAAGAGTTGCGGAGCTTTACCCCTTCCGATCTTCGTGAAACGCGAGTCCGAGAGACGACTTAAAAGGTTAGACCTGAGGGCACTTTTTCATTAGTTTCTATCCGTTTCTTTTGTTATTGAATTTTATTCGCATGAGAGTCATTTATGGATGCATGTTGTGGCTTGAATGAAATGGAAGAGTGTCGTCTCTTGTGGTATATAGGATGGAAACCCAGACGTAAATTCTGTAGCCGAATCCGAATGGACGGTAGTGCGGTCTGTACTTGGGACACAACTCCACGTACCACTTGAGTAAACGACACCTTCTCTTGTTTTGTGTTGCTTTGGTCTATCTATTTCTTGTTATTTAAATTCTGCATGTCGCTTATTTGTGTATGATATAATCGAGTGCATAGGCTCAGTAAGTGCGATGAAAGGTCCCCTAATCGGAAGGGTTAAAATCCTTCACCACGATGCTTTGCCGCGCCGGTTGATGTGTGTTCGGTTGAATGCGAGACACGTTCAATCGGACATACTTAGTTGAATATGATTGTCTTTATGTTTGTATGCATGATGTGATATGACGCGCATGGGCTTAGTATGTTGGTCTAAAGGTCCTCTCTTTGAGAGATCAAGAGCCCCCCAAAAGGCCACCTTTACGGCAGTACTTCGCCGCGCCCCCTTTATTTTGTTGTTTATGTATTGTGTCCCATTTCATGCATCAGGTCTGTTCCCGTTCGAACGCGTTTACGAACGCAACTCGAACGCGCATGCATTTTGCCTTATCATGCATCAGGTCTCATTTTCGTTCGAACGCGTTATCAAACGCCATACGAACGCGAGCATTCTGTTTCATTTATGTTCAAACGCGTTATCAAACGTCATACGAACGCGAGCATTCTGTTTCATTTCCGTTCGAACGCGTTATCAAACGCCACACGAATGCGAACCTTCTGTTTACTGTTCGAACGCGTTTACGAACGCTACACGAACGCGCACACACTGAACTGAGTCTGTCTTATCATATTCATGCATAATTGCCTCTTGGTTGATCTTTCTTGTGTTATATAGCCAACCGTATTATTTGTATTCTTGCATTTATCCATTCTATGTTTTCTTGGGATTGTATTCAAGCATGATTAGGTTGTTAGCATGTTATTTGGTTAATAGGCTCATGAGATAGTACTCAAGCATGATTAGGTTGTTCTTAGTTTTCCATATCATAGGATTGAAATATGTTCATGAGATTGTCATGAGATGTTGTATGTTGTGATGAACTTGTTGATGTATGCATATGAATCTACAAGCATGATATTTTTGGAAATAAATGTTATTTAAGCCTGGTTAAATTGTTATATAAATCCTTTTATTACAAGTGACATAAGTAAGGGACCATTCTGAACCCAACGGTTTGCGGTCTTCCCTTGCGAGGGGTGAGTGCGGCCTTAAATCTTTGTCCCGGTTCACACCGGGTGGCGACTCCATATTATTTAGTACTTCCCAACTAGCGCCGCGAGCCTAGAAACGGCGTCGCCCAGGTCCTGTGTCCCACACTTACCACCTCGGACCTGAAACGCAAACAAGTTTGATCTCTTTGCTGGGTCGGACGCCTCTGCTACCTGGACATGGGCCCCTATGTAGGAAGTGAAAACCACTTTATACCATTCCTCGAGATTCTGACTTCTTTGAGACCAAAAATCATAATACACTATCACCGAAATATTTTTGACAGTGTTTGAAATATTCCAAAATCAAAAGTATGAACAATATTTTAAGTATAAAGTAATCAAACCAAATAAAAAAATAGATTGGATTTGCCTTTCTGGATTTTAAACACCGTTAATTTCGATTAGAATTTAAAATTTCAGTGATAGATTTATGTAAATTCATATTTGTATTAAATATAGATAAGTAATAACAACAATTCGATTTTATATATCGGATTTTTTTAATAAAAATTTCAATAAAATAAATATTTTAAAATCACAACGAATCTAGCTGGTTGCCTCGATCAAATGAAACCGGCTTTTACCGGTATAACTAAATTGGCGGCATTTATCTGGTATTCACGTGACCCCCATTTGCTTCAACTATCTTCTTAGTTTCTTTCTTTCTTTATTGGCATTTCATGGAGGGTTAGGAAGTGGACGACCTCACGTAACAGCCATATCTCACTGCAATTCATCTTCTAGATATATCTTTTTGTGTTTCGTACATCTCATTATAATCATATATCTATATAAAATAATATTGAGATATATTAAAAATATACAATGTAATTAATAGAATATCACTCTCTTACTTTGATACGCGACTTCATTTAGTTGGATGGTGATCTTAACTTGACAAACTAATCCGATTTTGATCAATGTTGTTTGAATAATACAATATATGACAAATATTAAAATGATCACATTTGTGTTTATTTTATGATATGTTCATTTTATTGATATTTGTAAAATTTATTCTTATACATAACAAATTATTTTAAAAAAAATATATATTACAAGCAATATATTCATATGCATAAATATTAATAACTCGCCTATCTTTTATTTTCCTTTTGAAAAATATGTGGCCATCCGTTGTTATTAACTTAATCATACAAAATTCATAAAGAAATAATAATCAACAAATATTATCATGCATGCACTATATAGATCAAAGAAATTAGACAAACATATATATTCCTTATAATAGGTAAGATGAAAAGAAAAATTACACCAAGCCGAGTTTGTCTCTATCATTAAGAACTTATTAGTCTCGCCTCGATGTAATGCGGATCTCGTGGCTAATGTTATTCCATGATTCTCAGTGACTTCTTGATTTAAAGGCACTCCTTAAATCAAGAACACGAACAATGAAAAAATGGTGGAAACTCTCTCTAATATGTTGATCTTATACTTTCTAATATGTCGAAGACAAATGAAATAATTGAATTAATGAATGAGAACCCAATGGAGTTTATTTATAAACATTGATGGATGCCTTTGAAAATGTACATTTAATTTAAGGATGCAATCCTTTAAAAGGTTATTACCTTCCAATATATATTTTTCACTTTAAATGATTATATATTTTCGCTGCAAATGACATATGCCTTCAATTTGTACATTTTCATGTCTTTTAATGAGACACCCTATAAATATACTTAATATGTAGAAAATTTCATATATTCTCTCAATTTTCTAAATATTAATGTAGAAACTTAAGAAAGATTTCTTGAAATAAAAACTGCATCGAAATAGGTAATTTTTGCCTTAAACCTTTCCTAGTAAATGACTATCAGATTTACTTGGCAAACTAGTGATAATAGTATTGAACTATTCCACCGTTGGTGTAAACCAAGATAATAGCCATCACACAGCTTTACTTCGACCATTTCTCGTTCTACGGTTGTGTTCAATTCGGCCAGGAAAATTGGTATTGACTTCATCAAGTACTTTAGGAAATCCAGCCTTAAAATTCGCATGGAAACGACATCACTTCTTACTTGAAATATGTGATTTATTGTATAAGATATGTTTTCGTTACCCCTATTAGGACTCTTCTCATAATATATTGATTATTAAAAGCCTTAACTTATCATAACCTTAATAGACATCAATCTGCGTCATTATAGGAATGAGAAAGAGTATAAAACTTATCATAACCTTAACAAACAACACTTTGCATCATTATAGGAATGAGAAAGAGTATAAAACTCTACAGTACTTGGTTTGAATTGCACAAAATTTCAGTTATCCCTTTTGAACCTAGATTTTGGGATCTCCAATCATCTAGGTTGGGTTTCCACAGTGACAATTCTTAATTTATAGGCTTCAAGCTCATTCCCCTTGATGACTTCTCAACTTGCTCTCGAGATAAACCTTTAATAAGTTATTTTGTTATGTTTTACTTCGATTTAACATAATCTATTGAAATTATGCCGCTTAAAAGTAGTTGTCTTATGATATTGTGTCTTCGATGTATGTGTCGAGACTTACCATTATACATTATATTTATTGATTTTGAATCAACTTGATATTTTTTTGTCAAATTTCTCATGTCATTATTTAGGTGCTTGTTTTAATTTATACATGAATTTTAACCTTTTGTTCTTGTCCAGGAATATTGAAACCTTCAGGTTGCTCTATGTAAATCTACTCATCCAATTCACCATTTAAGAATATTGTCTTTACATCCATTTGATGTATTTCAAGACCAAATATAGTTGTTATGGTTATAAGCATTTTTATTAAAGTGATACGAGTCAAAATTTTATTATTGTATTGTTATATAATAGAGAACGCCACCAAAATTGTCGCTTCCACTCCCAGCAAGATTGTCGCTACACCTTTTGCAAATAAGCTAGCGAAGCAGCATAAAGTGGATATTAATTCGGTGGTTAGGCCTTGGAACGGGGCCGTTTGGTAGAATTACTCCGGAAGATGTGGAGAAGGCGGTTGGAATTGCTCATTCCAAGAATGCGGTAACCTCTGTAGCTACTGTTGTTGGCGACTTGGTCACGTAATTGGATTTCGATGATGCAATAAGAAAGAAGTCTTCGACGAACAAATACGAAGTAATACAAAAAGATGTCAAAACGCAATGTGGTGAAGAGCAGAAATGTGAAGACTTGCGGCAAATCGAGATAATCTTGCGAAGTCTTAGCTTATGGCTCTAATTGTAATGTGAATTGTAACATTCAAGTGTCTAAGCTCATATGGATCATGCGCACTCACTTAGATGCATTAGGTTCATGTACAAAATGCATTAAAATCTTCGTATCTACATTTGTGGTACTGAGACCGACATACGGTCTCGTACCGGTGTCCATACCGGTGAAGTGCTCTGTTTTGCACACTTACTAGAACCGGCACGGACCTTACCGGTCCCATACCGGTGAACTTATGGAATGCATGGTTACTGGAACCGGCACAGACCAAACCGGTATACATACCGGTGAGCCCAACGGCTAGTTCCTTACTGGAACCGGCATGACCTACACCGGTCTACATACCGATGAATAAACCGGTCAAGCCAACGGCTAGTTTCTCCCAATGATAATATATCCATTGGAGACCGGCATACCGGTCACATACCGGTTACCATACCGGTCTCAGTAGAGAAAGTTGAGACTGCTTTTCATTTTCTATATAAATGAACCCCAACTCATTTGCCTTGGTTAGAGACATCATAATACATCTTCATACATTCTCTAAGGCAAAAATAAGAGTGTTTTAAACCTTCTTAATCTCAAACACTCTCAAGCTCACACACTCACCTTCATATCATTTAGTGAGCTTAGAACACTTGGGTTTGCAACTCACACAATCTTCATTATATTTGTGAGTGCCCAAGTGTGTTTCAAATCTTCTAATACAAAAACATTTGTGGTTGTGAAATCCCATCTGTTGGGTAGTTGTAAATGTTGTGAGTGCACCTACGAACAAAACTCAAAAGTGTAAAAGGTTCGGAGTGCACTTTGGCGGAAAACTCTTGGTTGCGAGTGAACCAAGTAAACTCGATTTTAGTGGAAATCTTCAAGCGAGGCTTGGGGGAGTGGACGTAGGCACGTTTGGCCGAACCACTATAAATCGCGGTGTCGTATTTCTCTTTCCCTATACTTTCTATTATTTGCAAGTTTATTTATGTTTACATTCATTGAATAGAAAACTTGCATATAGGTTATTAATTGAAATAGAGAAATATTAACCTAAGTGCCCACTTGGTAATAAGAGCTAAAAATCAGCAAAGATTTATTAATTCCGCATTTATAGCGATAACCCAATTCACCCCCTCTTGGGTATAGAGATTGCTTGTCGCTATTGCTTGTAGGGAATTTCAACTGCCGCTCCGGCTGCTTCTACAAAACCTGTGGCCGCAGCGCCACCAGCAGTGCATGTGCCTCTACTTCCGGGTTCGACTGTAGTGCCTTTTACGACAATTCAGTCTGTCGTTTCGAAGAATATGGTCGATAGTATTTCGGTTCCCACTTTTCGTGTTGGATATCCGATAACTACTGATGCTCTTGATGCGCTTTATGAGAAGGTACATTGTTTAATTAACTGATTTTTATTGTGTTGAGAGAAAATGTGTGTTGATGACTGCGCTGTTAGCAAAGGCTGCGGCAATGGCTGTTGTGATTCTCTGATCACTTTAGAGTGTGTTTGAGGAAAAATCGAATTGAATTTCTATTACTACAAGAATAGATACAAAGTGTTTAAACTTTACAAAAATGAAAAACCTCACTAACACTCTCTAAGCTCTTTACCTGGAGCTTACAACTCATTTGGGGTGCCTAATACACACTGG
The DNA here is from genome assembly GCA_019454045.1 of Zanthoxylum bungeanum. Classification (NCBI taxonomy): domain Eukaryota; kingdom Viridiplantae; phylum Streptophyta; class Magnoliopsida; order Sapindales; family Rutaceae; genus Zanthoxylum; species Zanthoxylum bungeanum. The sequence continues at coordinate 8,838 of SKCR01007938.1, read as the reverse complement.
GAATGCTTCAATTTATAGGCAAGGGCTGCTCTCACTTCCACAAATCACTCCCTCAATTTGTGGCACCATTTGCTCAATTTATTGACTTTTGTTGCAATGACAACCAAGCCTCCATCAAACCACCGAAAGTTAACCTGGACTCGTGCATGATTGTTGATGCTTGCTGGAAACCATGGGGAAACTTATGTGTTGCTTCATGCAGGCCATGTAGTGGCTGTATCCTACAATGGCGCTTGTTCAGCATCCAGTTGTTAATGCCGGCTGAAAAGATGGCAAGAGTTTTACTTACAATGGTAACATCAACATTGCGGTGGCCGTGGATATCAATGGTGGCTTGATAACACCTGTTCTTCAGGATGCAGATAAGGTTGCTTGCTTGTCAATGGTTGATTTTGATTTTACAGTGTTAATAGTTCCTTCAGAGTTTTTTTTTTTTTAAGTTGGTTTTAGCTGGTACTTGTATTTGTTGGAACAGTTGGATCTCTATTTTTTATCTCAAAAATGTTAAGAGCTTGTGGAGAAAGCTCGAGCTAAGCAACTTCAACCCCATGAGTACAATTCAGGTATTTACTAATTAGTTTTTTCCCTTTGATTTTTGTTTTGTATTATGCATTTGTAGTTTCTTGAATCACGGTTATACTAATTTCACAAAAAAATTTTACTCTTATAGGGACTTTCACTCTATCCAATCTGGGTATGTTTGGAGTGGACAGATTTGATGCTATTCTTCCTCCAGGCCAGGTTAGCAATAAGGACTAGGCTTGTACATCTCCAATTACTAGAGTGATTTTTCTGCGCCTTGAGATTTATCTGGATATTTGCTGAAAAGTTTAACATGGCTGTTGGAGCATCAAAGCCAACTGTAGTGACTGATGCAGATGGTTTCTTCAGTGTGAAAAGTAAAATGTCAGTGAGTTTAATTTCCATTTCTTTAGAAATTTCCATATGCTAAGTTATGCCATGCATCATATACACGATTTTTAATCCCAAAATGTGGGTTGAGTGTTGAGAAATGGGAGAACGAGCCGTTTATACTATTATAAAGGGGCCTGTGATATAGCTTTCAGCTCAAGCAAGGATGAGATATAGTACAATGATCATTTTTTTGTCTTCTTAGGTTTCATGGCAACATTTCCCGACTTTTACTAGTTTATTTTCTTCTTCATCATAAGATATGGTAGGTTGCAGCAGATGTATGATATCCATAAATATGTCCTTGAAAGTAGACCAAGTTAAGCCATCTAATTATTAATCCTATCACTAGCTCTATTTTTCTGATTTGAAAGCGGTCTTGTTTCTAACAGTGGCATTCAACTAGAACTTTCCTGAGGCATAGGGATATAAATCCTGTCCCCTTACATATGAAGCCCCAGTCGGATATTGGTTAAAATGGCGAATCATAGATAGTATTGCCCCTTCCTGATTCTTGGGAGTTGGCCTTAATTTCTTAAAACTACTTATAGAGCTTGAGTTTTCTTTTCCTTCATGCTAATTTCAATGACATGCTAATTTCAATGACTTGCGAATTTCAAGTTCAGTCTTCATTGTTGCTAAGATATAGGTCTAGATAAGGCAGGCATATTACCATTTATAGATATATCAACTGGATAGAGATAATTGGTTAGCTGAATGGGAAAGTCTTGTACGGTATAGTTATGTTTGTTGCTGCTGTGTTTGTTATTAATTTATAATTGATTAAAGTGTTTGGTATATACTCACTTTTACTTGGTAGCTATTATTTGTCAGCTACTTATTCATTTATATTTGGTTGTTGGTGATTTTATTTCATAGTAACTATTAGATCCGGCCACGGTTCCGGTTCCGAACCGGAACCGAACCGGAATTGGAACCGTTGGTGACCGGTTCGGTTGGGGATCGGAACCGTACGGTTCCACCGGTTCTACGGTTCCAACAGGAATCGAACGGTTCCGGTTGGAACCGTAGGGTTCCAACAGGAACCCTACCCCCAACGGCTAGTAGCCGGCTCCCTGCCCAAATAAAAAATAAAAAATAAAATAAATTTTATTATTTAAAATGTAAATTACTAATGTACCCTTAATAACGGTAATAAAACAGTTATATTTATGGGCATTTTTGGTATCAAAAAAATTCTAAAATTCTATAAATATGATTCATTTTTCATAATTTCATCACACCAAATTCTCAACTCTCTCATTTTCTATAATTCTCTTATTCTCAATCTCACTTCAATACAATTCTCTTATAATCTTATTCTCAATCTCAATTCATTATTTGTTAATTTGTTATCATTCACAATTATTCAATTTTCTTATTTTTCTTCCTAATTTCTAAAAAAAAAATGGCAAACTCATCTGAGAACATAATGTCAAATATGTCAACCCAAGAGAGCGGCCCTAGTGTCAGTGCACAATCACGGAGAAGAGAAGTTAAGGCTCGGTCTTCAGATATTTTCAAAATTCATTTTAATTTGGAACGCCTAGAAGATGGTTCACAATGAGCAATTTGCAACTATTGTGGGGTTATCTATAAATTTTCTGGTGGATACGGCAATATGATCAATCACATGGAAAAACATCATCCGGTTGAACTTGACATTGATACGAAGCAAACTCAAATGGGCAGATACGCATCATCTAGTAGAGGTACGAGTAGTGTAGATTTATTTAAATATTCTGATGCAAAAAATAGAGAAGAATTTGCGAAATTAACTTGTATGTCACATCTTTCTTTAAGCTTTGGTGAAAAACTTCATTTTACTAATTACGTGCATAATGCTTTAAACCCTGCTGCATGTAGAATGACTTGAAACACAACAAAACGTCATATTTTCAAATTATATGAAGATGATAAAATTATTTTAAATGAAATATTTAAAGAGATGGAATGTCGTATTTCTATATATTCTGATATTTGGAGTGACCATTGGCAAACACACTCATACATGGGTGTGACTTGTCATTGGATTGATGCATCATTTACCATGCAAAAAAGACTTATTGCATTTAGAGTTTTTGATGACCCACATACTGCACATAATATTTATAGAATGATGAAGATAATTTTTGATGAATATGGTTTAGTAGAAAAAATTTTAACAATTGGATTTGATAATGCATCTGCAAATACTGCATCCATTCATTATTTAAAATCCTTATGTGAACCAAATTTAGGGGGTCGATTTTTTCATATTCGTTGTACATGTCATGTCCTTAACATATGTGTGCAAGACAGACTAAAATAATTTACAAAGAGGATATGTCTTAAAATTGTAATGGAACTACGTGAGCTTTGATTCCTCTCACCCTTGGAGGATACGTAGGCAACTTAAATTTTTAAAAATTTAAGCTCAAGCTCTTCAATGTAATAATTTTTTTTATTTATAAATTTAATTTAATTAATTTTCAAATTTTTTTAAAAAAAAGTCTTGGAACCGAACCGGTCGGTTCGGTTCGGTTCAAGGTTCCAGTTCCACTTAAGTGTGGAACCGGAAACCGGCCGGTTCGGTTCCGGTTCCGAACCGGAACCGAACCGCCGGCCGGGTCTAGTACCTATGGATTTAGATGATGAGTATTGATGTAACAGTGAGGTTATTCCATTGTGATTTGGAGGTCACATGTTCGAGTCACGGAAACAGCTTCTTTGCAAAAAAGTAAGGGTAAGACTGCGTATATATTGAATCCTCCTCAGAGCTCACAGTGTGGGAAGTCTCGTGCGCTAGGCCATTCTTTAGTACTATGGATTAAAAGCCACAAAACCTCAATCCACCCGACATATTAGAGTGGGATTAACATATCCAGTATCACTGAAGAGTGGTACTTTGGAGATTTGTCATTTTGATCATAGTCGTTAAAACCAGCAGTGAGTCTGGTCCAGCCAAATCTTAAAAATCTGTCCGAAAAAGTCGCTCACAACCAACGAACCGGACCGGACCAGTTCATTTAAAAAAAAAAAATTAAAACAAAAAATTAATATTTTTTTTATAATTTTTAATTAAATAAAACTATTTATGACGTCAGTAGTTATGCCTATTTTTTCAGAACGATTCAACCGGTCGAACTAATGACCCATTAAACATTTTAGGTCACCGGTTCGATCACCAATTCGGTTCCAAAAATACTGTTTTTGATTTGAGCATTCACCAGTCTTGGGAGTTGGGATTTAAGAATAATATTGGAATTCGAGAAAAGAAAGAATAAGTTGAAGCAAGTTTAAAAGGGAGAGATTGATTTTAAGTGTTTATATACTCTTGAACTCATTAAACTATTTCTGTATCAGATATTGTAAATCACTAAAATAAAACATCACCCCCTTACCTGAGTAACAGATACAATAATGCTTTCATGATGATTAAAAGTTTCAATCTGACTTTTAATTGAGTTGGCATGTGATTCTTTTAACAGGTGAATGTGAATGTAACAGCGGATCATCGAATTATCTATGGTACTGACTTGGCCGCATTCCTTCAAACGTTTTCCAAGATTGTTGCGAATCCAGAAAGCCTGACATTGTAGGTCGTGTGTAGCATTTTTGTGATGAATTCAGAGCCTTCATTCTTCAGCGGGTAATGAGATAATGGTGTGTCTATTTAACAAAGTACCTGGCCCAGGAACCTGGTTTTGCAGCAGTCCTAGGGCAAATATGCTATGTTGTGTTTCATTTTATTTTGAATTTTGGGAAATTATCATTTTTCCACGTAAGTATCGTTTATCATGAAAATTTTGAAATTGTTCTCTTTTCTACCTGAGGTTTCAAATGTGTTCACTTTTCCACTTTAATGAAGTTGAAAATGAATAATTTTCCTCAAATTAAATGGACATTTTGTATATTGTTGGAGGATAAATCAGACACATGACACATGACTAAACACACTCCAAAGGAGATCGAGAGCTATCGTCAGGATCTGATTACAGGACCTCGTACCGGAGTCTAGTTTCGAAAGTCCGTCTCCAGAGTATGATCCAAAAGCTTCTTTCAGGGTCTGAAGCCATGACCTCCGTTCAGAACCTGGATTCAGGACCCTTTAGCAGGGTCTTCGCTCAGACCCTCATTCGGAAAGGCAAGCAAAGATCATGCGAGGATTAAGCCCGAGTTATCAGCTTTTTGATGACACGAATCTTCTAAACAAGGAATCAGACAACCAATTATTTATTTTCCGTTTCTTTAAGCTGGACAATCATCTAGAATAGGAAAATTCTGAGATTTTAGGGAGTGAGCCAGTTAGTGGAAAATATGAAAGGAATGTAACTGCTATCAATTTATTTTCCTTGCAATGAGAAATATTATAAATAGTGCAAGAACCAGAGCAAGAGATCAATCTTTTGAGATTCAAGCAATAACAGAGCATTCTTTACCATATTGTTTTACAGTTCTACTGCACAAACATATACATTTTCATTTTATCAGGTAGAAAAGTAAATAATTTTCAAACTATAGGTGGAAAATAGAACAAATTCAAAGTTTTAATGATAAATGGTACTTACGTTATTTATCAGGTGGGAAAATGATAATTTCCCTTGATTTTTCAAGTTTTAAGATACTTATATTGAGTTGACTTTAAAATATTGATGTTTGGGAAGCATCAGTTCACTCTTTATGGAAAATAAAATATTTTGTATCATTTATTGATGACTTTTTTATAAGATGTTGGGTATACCCGATCAAAAATAAGTCAGATGTGATGTCAGTTTTTAAAAACTACAAAGTACATATCGAAATAAAAATTGGAAAAAGAATGAAGTGTTTAAGAACGGATAATGAATGAGAGTATTATAGCAAAAAAATTTGAAAAGCTTTTGACAGAATCCAGATTGTTTCGTCTGATTGATATTCATATCGAATCCAAATTGTTTTGTCCGATTGAAATTTATTGTGGTCTTATCAACTAATTAGTGTACTTTTATCAAATTTGGCTAGTGTTGCTTAAAGAAACTCATTCTTGTTGTGCGAGTTTTTACAGATTTTCCTAAATCTCCATTTGATGTATCTTAAAGAGTTCTGCAACGAATGCCTTGTTCTGCTTTCTGAGTGAATCAAAAACTTTTATAAGTGGGTCATAGATAGTTATATCATGATCCTAAATGATGCACGGTTTAAAGAGTCATGCTATGTATCCATAGTAGGACTATGAAATTGCATTTCAAGTTTTCAACTCTTTGAGAAACAGGACCCGAGTTCAAATTCAACTTCGAGTTCATTTGGAAGTATTTAAAATCACATTTAAAGTATTTTTATTGCCGGCAGAGAAAGTTAATGAAGAGTATAAAGGATCAATTATCCTTGGGTAAAAGACAATTACTTTATGTACAAGTCACCTGAATTTTCTATTTCTTTATAAATACTATCACATAATTTACAGCTCCTGCTATCTATTTCCAAATGCTTGGCAACCAGCAGGGGCCAAACGTATATGCCACTGAACAATTTAAAGCAATGGAAGATGAAAAATGTTTCCGCAAAGCCGCAAAGATTTATTACAGTAACGAATCTGAGGTTTTTGCACAAGAGATTGAAGGAATTCACCAGTTCAAAGTGATATTTCTAGACATGTAAAGCTCATCGATGTACTCTATAACCGGAACTGCAGCATCTATATAGCTTCTCATTTTCTTCGCTGCTGATTGATCTGCAGAAAACATTGAGAAAAATGGATAAGGATTTCAGGTAACTATAAAAGTTTTAATAAAATCTTGGTAAAAATTAAGCTTCTAATATCTCCTATGTGGTCCTATGCGATCGTAATGTTTTTGTAAAACCTAAAGGAAAAATTTACAAAACGGTTCTGAGACCTGAAATGCTTTATGGAACATAATGTTATGAAATAAAATATTAATATATCTTTGAATTGATAATAGCTGATATGAAAATACTTATTAGATAGATGTGTGGGTGGAGTAAGAGAAACAGACTTAGAAATTAAAAAGAAAGTAGAGGTAAGACCGTTTGATTAGAAGATTATATAAACAAGACTAAGATAGTTCAGGCATGGACTACATAAACCTCTAAATATCCCAGTGAGAAAGAGAGTAAATATTATTGTCACATGTGAAGCGAGGTTGGAAAAGATCTAAACTAATATTGAAAGAAACTATAAAAAGAGATCTATATGCTTCTGAACTTAATGAGACAATAATTCACGATAGAGCACAATAACATCAAATGATTTATATTACCGACTCCACCTAATAAGAAAAGGCTTTTGTTTGGTTTGGTTTGGTTTTTAAATTTCATCTTGTCTAAGCTCACACTCCGCTAGTTTTTTAGTAGAGTAACATCATTCGCAAGAAGCCTATGCAAATCAGTAGATACTTACAATTTCAGAGAAACTTAAAGTCCTACAACAACATCTTAATTAAGGAACCATTTGCCCTTTAGTTTTTCTGAACGAGACAAAATGTGTGCAAATTCCGATAACAGTTAGGTTTATCCAGAGTCCCTCTAATTCAATATTTGTTGCAGTTCTAATGAACTTCTATCCATGTACAAACCTACCGGCTAATAAGACATGTTAGACTCACCAGTTTCATTAAGCCTCTGCAACAATTGCTCCCTATATGGAAGAGTATACATTCCAGCATACACCGCAGTCCTGACAGTCCACGAGTGGTAGGGTGCACAAACTTGGGCATAAGCTGTTGATGCTGCTTCCTTCAAGGAGTAATCACTAAAAGCAACAAATTCAAGATATTAAAACTAGAAAAAATAATAATAATAATAATAAAAAAAGGTTGCTGGTGCTCAAGTGTTTCTACTTATCACATAACAGTGTAACTTGAACTAATATCATTTGCTTCTAGTAAGGTCAAAATACAACACAACGATTGTAATATCCCACATTATTTGGGATAAAGCTTGGACATATGCTTATAAGTAAGGATTTTCCTCAAACAATTAGAACTCTTCTGGGTGAGCTTAACCCCATACCAAAAACAATATCGTGAGCGCCACATTGCTAGCCCAATCCTTGGGTTGTCATAGCGAAGACCTTATAAATGGTATTAGAGTCAGCTCTCCAACCAATGTATCAATGAGGACGTTGGCCTCCAAAGGATGGATGGGCATGTCTTTATAAGTACCCTTTTTGGTGGGCTTTTCCTGGTGTGTGAGTGTCCAAGCGGATAATATTTGTCTAGTTAGGCCAGATCTTACAATGATCTTTCAACCACATTGTCGAGATATATCTGACAGTACATGCTAATACTTTCAACTTCAATCGAGTGCACATAATGTCTAGATGATATCCATTTTCATCACCAATCACTAATGTCGTAGTGATAAATGTTTCAAAGAATAACAGGTTTGTTACATTTTTTTCTATAATGCAGGACATAAGTAGAGATGTAACAAAGAAGGGGGCAGAGCATACTTGGTCGACAAGAATTGCTCAAATAAAGCTCGGATGAGGTCAAGGCCCTGCCTGACTCGTCGAAGATTTCGTGAATGGCTTCCTTGTGCTTTCACAGTGTCATTCGCGATATCCAGATCAAGTATATCATGTAAAGTGTCATATCTCTTTGATGCTTCCACAAGATCTTGTACCTGAATTTATCATGGATTAGAATTAGACCCACAGTATTTAGCATGAAGGAAGTATGAAATTACAAAACAGAGATTACTAGGACAATTACATATAGATCATTTGTGAATATAATTACATCAAAAGGCGAGCCGAAATGCCAGTTATAATATGAATAAGAGGAACCCATATGAACTGCAGACATGATTGATCTAGTGGTAGCAGAAGTCTTAATCAAGAAGCAACAGAGTGACAGACTCGAGGTTTGCTCAAATGTACATGTAGATCTAATGGTTTCGGAGATGATCACATAGGCCTTTTTCGATACTTATGCCAATATGGAA
>SKCR01007937.1:0-24090 GCA_019454045.1 Zanthoxylum bungeanum | reverse complement strand
TAGATCAGTGTAGTCAGAGTTGAGAATCAGATCAGTACAGTCAGTTTAGAGTCGTAGATGGGCCGTTATGGATACTAACTTATAGACAGTGATTAGTTAACAGTTGAAACAGAGGCTTATGGAGATGGGTTCTCCTGTCTCCTGCCGGTAGCATCCTGGCCTAGGCGGGATGTTACAAAGATGGTATCAGAGCCAGGTTTGAATCAGTAATTATAGGGATAGAGAAATTTCGAGGATGAAATTTTTATAAGGAGGGGTGAATGTAACATCCCAGATTTTCAGGACTATTCCAGAAGATTTCCGGATTGATTTTATAGTCTCAGAGCATGGTTTAAGAGTCAGAGTCAGTAGCATGGTCTAGAAGTCAGTGACTGCAATTGTGGGGATCCAGCTGTCGGAGATTGTCTTCAGTTTGGTAAAGACCATGTAGGTCTTTGTATGTATCTTCTATGAATGTTTGATATGATTTGATTCTATTAGTCATTGCTTTGCTTGCTTGAATATGAGTCCATGGGTGACTCATTTGTTGTACATAGTCTAGTTATCTCCGTCAGGGAAGAGATTAGATTAAGTAAGTATTTATGCGACCCTTTTTAGATCGGAGAACTAGCATAAATGAGATAGTACCAATTTACGGCCCTTGTGAGGCCAGAGGATTCGAGATCAGAACCAGAACAGTACAGCTATAGATAAGAACAAGATCAGTGTAGTCAGAGTTGAGAATCAGATCAGTACAGTCAGTTTAGAGCCGTAGATGGGCCGTTATGGATACTAACTTATATACAGTGATTAGTTAACAGTTGAAACAGAGGCTTATGGAGATGGGTTCTCCTGTCTCCTGCCGGTAGCATCCTGGCCTAGGCGGGATGTTACAGGTACACATATAGGCCGACAGATCTTATTTCACTATATACCTGAATAACGAGTGCATTGATCCATACCCATCAAACATCTAACGGTTAGACTGTGAAAAGTATCTAACATATATAGCATCAAAGTGTGGAAGATCACACACAAAATCAACATGATCCTATATTCGAAGGATCACATACTTACTCGGGGAAGATTTCTATTGACGGTGGTGTATACTTCCAACGATTAGGAATCACATTGAGTCATTCCGTATACGATCCAACAAATACCTGTTAGGGTTGATGCTCAGAGCGTCAATTCGGATCGTATTTATGATCGATTCATGAATAAGAACCATTACTTTTTCCATAATATTGTATTTAAGGTAGCACCTCTTGTCTTTTATATATATTTCAATCTAATTTAATTAGGTTTAAATAAAAGGTTTAGTGATGTGTATATTAGACAAAGACCCGAGAATATGTATTGTAGTGGGCAGTTACAATGGAGTTTGTAATTGACATTGGGAGGTATCACTACAAAAAATGTTTTCTCAAATATAGTTTCTGGTTAAGATTTACTAACAAGGGCCAGTTAGTAAAATCCTCTGAGACCAGTACATGTCATATATTGAGACTTGGTCTGATGGTTTATCCCAATGAACCTTGAGTCTTGGGAGACTCGTATAGACATGTAGGTGTTTATTTGATAAACACTGAACGACTCACCGGAAGATTCCTAATAGAGGGTACACCTACGTTAATAGGAATATTCTCGAGTCGAGTAGCATAGTGGTCCTTCGACTTGAGATACCACTGTGGAAGTGTGAGCTATCCTTCACACTTTGACGACAGTCACGTCACCGATCTTCTTAGATCAGACCTCTGCCTGTCTGTTGGGTGTGGACCGATGCTCTCGATATCCTGTGATGTATCCAGAGAGGATTTGTCAGTCCCGTGTACGGGATATAGGCATCCACTTCGTGATACTCTAAAATCCCTGGCCAAGGTATACTGCGGAACTGTTCCGGCTATTTGCGTGGAGAATCACGATTATATGTTGCGATATACAGAATTGTACACTACGGAGATTTGACATTTTTTCTATATCTCCGGTACAATTCGGATGACCTGTAACGGAGGGACTATACATATGTGATGACCTCGACTTGTATGGTTCAGTGTGGTTATTTGTGGTCATCGTAATTTGCGAGTGGGCGAATTACGGACATGGAAATTATTTATGTGACAGATACACCTGAACCTAGAGAGTCCCGCTAATAAAGTACACTCGTAGAGCACTAGGGCAATTAATTACGGATAATTTGATTATTTGTAATATTACACATGCTGGGGTATTTTAGTATTTAATGTGTATGTGTATATGATACATAATTTGATTAGATACACATTAGTATTAATTGGAGAATAACACTTGTACATGTAGATTAATTAATTAATTAATTAATTAATTATTATTTGATTAATTAATTATACAAATGACTAATTAATTTTTACATGTGTTGCACACATGTGAAATGTTATTTAGTTAATTTTATATTTGTCACAATTTAATTAATTAATTGATTAATTAATTAATTAATTATTAATTAAATAAAGAGTATTATGCTTATTGATAAGTGTGTGGCAAAATTAAAACCACACATTTGGTGCATGTTTGGCATGATTTAGCCAAGCGTTGCTAGTGTTATTAATAACTAAAATACCGCCCTTTTTATTTTCTCTCCTCTCGGCAAAATGGCAACTGAAGTAGAATGAAAATGGGTTTCATTTTGAAATGACAGAGTGCAGTTTCGAAGAAAAAGCTATAGAGTGAGGAAAATAAATAAATAAAAAAAACATGAAAATGGGTTTCATCTTTGAGTTGTTGTGGATAGAATTGGATGTACTAGAATGCATAGGAAAAATTCTCGAAATTTTCGGAAGTGTTTTGTGGATTTTCCGTAATATCGCATTAATGGAAAAATTATAATTTGATGAAATTATGATACTTATGAAGTCATGAGAGATTTGGGAAAAATACGGATTTATAATTGGTATACGATACAAATTATTCATCGGGACTGTTAAAAGTTTTAAAAGTCAATTTTGCCTGATAGCCGCGCTTCCGCCGAAAAAACCCCATCAAATAGTATCAGAGCGAGTCTGGTCCTGCATCCATAATTAATTCATGAATAATATATATATTAAATCCAAATCTTTTTTACACCTGCTAGTGATCTGGATATAAATGGAATTTGTGGCCTAACCTACATCCTGCCAACGCTGTGTGGGTGTGGCTTATAGGAATCCCTTGTAATTCGGATTACTAATCTACATTTGATGTAGATTTTGAAAGCCAAAAACCATTATTGGAAAATCCCCATTAAATAAGGTTTTATAGTAACTAGTGTTAGGGAATACATGTTTCTAGGTCTGCTTTGTCAATACGGATGTGAATATTTTCCTGATGCTATAACTGTATCGTGTCAAAGTTGTGCAGTTATGGTTGACGGTAGTTCATTTGCGCCGGTAAAACTTATTCGATAAAAGGAAATTCAAGTAAAAGTGGAAACCTTAAACGTGCCAAAGCTGTCAAGGCTACATCAGTATCTTGAATTTATCATTGACAAGTATTGCCTTGAATACGCTTCCTTGTGAACGTTTCAAAGCTGTCACAACGAGAAACGGTTCAGGACCGAAATCAGGAGTCACGGTGAGTGTGATTGACAATGTGTTGTCTACCTGTGAATATACGTAGGCGAGAACGTGCCAAAGCTGTGAGCCGAAACATATTCATGGGGTCTACCTCCCACAATGGAATTCAATTTAATTATTGAATTCTCATTTTCGTTGGGGATTACGATATTACGTAAAGTAATGGGAGACCTGTTGGGTTAAAAATCCTTAACCTAGACAGTGACTAATATTATGAAAAATACCACTTTTCCCTTCTTAATTGTTGTAAAAGCTTAAACCTCTTATCTATTGAATGCATGTATATTTGATATATTTGTTGTTTCTAGCTTTCTTCTGGTGTGAGTTTTAGAATTGGTTCTAGAATTAATTAGGCTATGATATTATTTTAGATTTGTCTAAACCATTAGAACTATTGTTTCAATTCTCATGTAGAATCAAAATGGTTAGTGATTTAACTTTTAAGTCATTATGACAATCTGAATAATATATAATTGAGGATATAACCTTACAAAGAGAGAACTGTTTCTTGTGCATTAAGGGATTGACATAAATTGTTTATGTCCTGATATCCTTGACTAGCCTGAAAAAAAAAAACCCATTAGTTTTTGTTTTGCTTATCATTGACATTTTTGGCTTTAATGACCTTTAGAGGTTACGTGTTTAAAATTTTATGCCTATCATACATTTGTAATAGTTGTAATGTTTGAAGGCAAATTAGAAAGCTGTAGAAATGAGATAATAGCTATATGTAGAGAATATGGATTCTCAAGACACGGTAAGCTGAGAGTATATGATACGGTATCTCCCATCTAGTTGTTAAAATATTGTATACAACGGTTGTGATATTTGATATCGGAATTTTCTATCTGACAGAGAGGGTAGTTGTGTTTACGCTTGGAATTGTCCCTTATGTTTACACAACATTGATAACGTTTTTGGATAGTTATTTGTCTTTGGGTACAGTTGTTACATATTTTATACAGCTAGTAGTGTCATTGATGTATGGACAAACATTAAGAAAATATTTGGTAACTAAGTAACTTAGAATTATAGTATGAGACTACATGTTTATTGGACTATTAAATATGATGTATGCAGTTTTAAATAAATTAAATTAATTTGTAGTTTTTCTTTACTTCATAACTGAGTTGGTGAATAGTCACGACTTAGTTACGTGTTTCCAAAGAAACACAGATTGAATACCTTGAAGGTTTTGGGGAATTTTCAATCTATTCTAACGAAATGCGGATCGAATATTTTGAATGGTCCAAAATGACATGATCTGAAGTTTTGAAAAATTGTACCTTAAAATTCATCGTATTCTTTGAATAGTTCAAAGATGTTTGATAGGATCAAACAAGGTGAATTAATGAGCAATAATATTCTAAAGTTATTTTATAAAAAAATATGATTCTTACTCAATATATTCTTCCTACAAATTCCATTGCGGTGGAATTTTCGAGTGGAAGAAGTCGAATTGTATTTGATAAGTTTCGACTAATACTGAGTATTACCGAATTGTTTTTTTATACTTTTGGGATTACACTCCAGCAACACTTTTTTATTTTATTGATTTTGGTTCTAAAATTTCTACAGTTACATATATGATATGTATAGGTAGAACTCCGAATCTTGAATTGTTCAAGACTTGAAATTTTCATTTATATAATGGTTATACAATTGGAAATACTTGTACCTCAGAGGTACAAATAGAGTTTATTATTTGTTCTATTAAATATAATATTGTATTCCATTTGATAGAATATCTTTTCTACAACATCGAGAGACAAAAAGTTTGTTACTTGATGTGTCACATTAGATGTGATGGTTGTAGAAAAGTCTTGACTTTTGTAGTCAATTGAAAGAATGATAAACTATATTTGAAACCATATAATCAATTAGATGAAATACCCTTAGACACCCTCCTTATAAGTATGGTATTTGATACTTTATGGTTTAAATATTTTCTTATGGAAGAAAACTATCATATAACTTATACTGGGAGTGATATTTGACATCGTTATCAAAATAAAGCAAATGACTGTAGATTTAGGATTTTTCTAGGCTTACTATAATCAAGTTTTGAACTTGATGAGCTTCTCATATGAAATGTTCAAAATTATGTAAATAGTTTACGCAACGGAAGCAATGTGAGCTAATAAAGGTTTGACCTTTATGGTTTGACAATGTGAGAGATTATACTCGAGGATCTATTGTAGATTCCGAGGAAACTTCTTTCTAGTCACACTAATAAAACAATTTGGATCTGTTGGCTGATGCTAATATTAAACTGTGCATTTTAGCTAAGTATACAAAATGGCGTTTCTAAATGATTTCGTCATCAAAGAGACCCATTGAGATTTCTTTGTTTGGAGAGTTCCATTATGGAATGGCCCTGGAGTTTGTATTTTGCTAAGATCGTAGTTTGGTATGTTAGCTTATCAAAGTCAATGTGTAGACTCGGAAGAGCTTTCCGGATATCTGTGCTCTCTGATTTTAATGAGAATTAGATTATCTGATTCTATTCAAATATAGAGAATACAAGTGTCAGTAGGGTCAGTGGGAGTGCACAGTTAACTCTCATGCACTATGTCTTGCTAACAAATCATTATTAAAATAATAATGATATGCTATTTAGGTGAATGGTATACCTATAGCCTTTTCTTTATCCGCGAAAATGCCATTGGGAGTTTTCTTTTAGTTTTATATTTTATATAAAACTGAGAGACATGTGAGATACTCTCAGTAGTCGTGCATCAGATTTGATCTGGTAAAAGACAATAATACACTATCTGTGTGATAGATAGTGTAATTGTGGGACATTTTGAGTATGTCTTATATATATAGTATTCGACTTTTGTAGAAGATGTTTTCTTCAGTCGAAAGAGAAATTGATTGAAATGTACAATCAATTTCTTATACATCATGGGATGTTGACATAATGAATACTACATTATGTACAATTATATATATCAACTTAGTCGTAATTGTTACAAGCTATTTTTTGATATGATAATCATACGATGGTTATGAAATTTATTCTGGGATATCTATGAGATATTAAGGATATATTTCAAATTCAAGGATATTGTCACTTGCAACCATTAGTTCATTGAGATCAAACTCTGAGTTTGATATTGACTATAGAATGAGATATTTGAGTTTGTTTGGCAAACTTAATATGAGATAATGGACCTACTCTCTTATGTCGTCCTCTTGAGTGCTAGGTGAGCTATTGAGGGTCATGCATATATGATACATATTGAGATGTGTATACGATACTATGGATTGGCTTAGAGCAAGTGGGAGAAATTTTTAGGGTTGGTGCTCAGAGCGCCAATTCGAATTGTATTTATGATCGATTCATGAATAAGAACCATTACTTTTTCCATAATATTATGTATTTAATGTAGCACTTCTTGTCTTTTATATATATGTTCAATCTAATTTAATTATGTTTACACTAAAAGGTTTAGTGATGTGTATATTAGACAAAGACCCCGAGAATATATATTGTAGTGGGCAGTTACAATGGAGTTTGTAATTGACATTGGAAGGTATCACTACTAGAAATATATTCTCAAATATAGTTCCTGGTTAAGATTTACTAACATGAGTCAGTTAGTAAAATCCACTAAGACCAGTACATGTCGTATATTGAGACTTGGTCTGATGGTTTGTCCCAATAAACCATGAGTCTTGGGAGACTCGTATAGACATGTAGGTGTTTATTTGATAAACACTGAACGACTCACCGGAAGATTCCTAATAAAGGGTACACCTACGTTAATAGGAATCTTCTCGAGTCGAGTAGCATAGTGGTTTTTCGACTTGAGATACCATTATGGATGTGTGAGCTATCCTCCACACTTTGACGATAGTCACATCAACGATCTTTTTAGATCAGACCTCCGCCTGTCTGTTGGGTGTGGACTGATGCTCTCGATATTTTGTGATGTATCCAAAGAGGATTTGTCAGTCCCGTGTACAGGATATAGGCATCCACTTCGTGATACTCTAAAATCCTTGGTCAGGGTATACTGCGGAACTGTTCCGAGTATTTGCGTAAAGAATCACGATTATATGTCACGATATACAAAATTATACACTACAAAATATTTGAAGTTTTATCTATATCTCTGGTACAATTCGGATGACCTGTGACGGAGGGACTATACATATGCGATGACCTCGACTTGTATGGTTCAGCGTGGTTATTTGTGGTCATCGTAATTTGCAAGTGGGGGAATTACGGACATTGAAATTATTTATGTGACAGATACACCTGAACCTAGAGTGTCTCGCTAATAAAGTACACTCGTAGAGCACTAGGGCAATTAATTACGGATAATTTGATTATTTGTAATATTACACATGTTGGGGTATTTTAGTATTTAATGTGTGTGTATATGATACATAATTTGATTAGATACACGTGAGTATTAATTGGAGAATAACACTTGTACATATAGATTAGTTAATTAAATAATTATTATTTGATTAATTAATTAGACAAATGACTAATTAATTTTTACATGTGTTGGACACATGTGTAATGTTATTTAGTTAATTAATTTATCAATTTAATTAATTAATTAAATTGATAAATTAATTAAAGTGTATTATGCTTATATTGATAAGCATGTGACAAATTAAAACCACACATTGGTGCATTTTTGGCATGATTATAGCCAAGTGTTGCTAGTGTTATTAATAACTAAAATACCGCCCTTTTTATTTTCTCTCCTCTCGGCAAAATGACAATTGAAGTAGAATGAAAATGGTTTCATTTTTCTACTGTTTGTTTTTGATTTTCTTTTGAAATGACAGTGCAGTTTCGAAGAAAAATCTAGAGAGTGAGGAAAATAAATAAATAAATAATAAAAAAAAACATGAAAACGGGTTTCATCTTTTGGCTTCTGACCTTTTCGTCGAATGAAGGAACTGAAGGAAATGAAAAAGGTTTCATTTTTGTTTCTTTGGATTAAAAGTCACTCAGAGAGAAAAATGAAAATTGTTTTCATTTAATACCTTGGCTCTTGACCATTTGCAAAATCGTTTTGTTGATGAAATGGCCAGTTGGCTATTTGATGAAGAAGGAAGGTTATTAGGCCATTAAGGGTTATATTTTTGGCTTGTTGTGGTTGCTTTGATATTGATTCAAGCAAAAAAAATCAATTTAGGGTTTCTCATTTGGATGAGCTTGACATTAATTTAGAAGCATAAATCATTACCGTTGGAGTTTAGACAAAGTGATGTAAAGGAATTAAGGTAATTCCTCTTTTATCTTTGTGTTAGAGAAATATTTTTTCAATTTGTTCCAATTATGTTATATATGATGTAGCTTATAGTTATGCTTGCTTGATGTGTTTAGCCTGTGAGAGATCCAAATGATTGGTTTTATATAGCATGTGTAAATAAATTGGGGTAATTAATGTAATTGACTCAATTAGGGTATTGGATACTCATATTGTCATTCTAGAGTTATAATAGCCACTCATAAGTGACCTAGAATTGTTTTAGAGTAACTTTATGGTGGGACTCAATGAATTGATCAAATTGGATTTGGTTAGGGATATGAATTGAATTGATTTGATTAATTTGTAATTAATTCAATTTGACTTAATTTATGAAATTGAGTTGTTGTGGATGGAATTGGATGTACTAGAATGCGTAGGAAAAATTCTCGAAATTTTCGGAAGTGTTTTGTGGATTTTTCGTAAAATTGCATTAATGGAAAAATTGTAATTTGGTGAAATTATGATACTTATGAATGTCATGAGTGATTTGGGAAAAATATGGATTTATAATTGGTATACGATACCAATTATTCACCAGGAGAATTGACAGAAGACCTAACCCGACGGGATAGGAAACCCAATCATGCATGCATGCATACACATAACATATTCGCATCCTTTTGTGTTTGTTCTGTTTTGTAATAACAGGTTTCAAAGGAGAGAAAAAGAGAAAGCGTCAAATACAAGCCAACCAGAAGCAGTAACCGTACAATATCAGCAGTTTTCGAGAATGAATCGCAGAGGGTCGAGGCCCGAATCAGTATCAGTTTTGGGGATAAGTCCCAGGGTCAAGGCCCACATCACTATCAGTTTTGGGGATGAGTCCCAGGGCCGAGGCCCACACCAGTATCAGTTTGGGATGGATCCCGAGGGCCGAGGCCCACATCAGTATCAGTGGGATGAATCCCGAGGGTCGAGGCCCACATCAGCATCAGTTTGGGGGCGAGGCCAATGTCAGTAGCAGTTGGGACCGAGGCCCACTTCAGCAATCAGTTTTGGGGATAAGTCCCAGGGTCGAGGCCCACATCAAACACAGTTTGGGATGAATCCCGAGGGTCGAGGCCCACATCAGCATCAATCTGGGGGCGAGGCCCATGTCAGTAGCAGTTGGGGCCGAGGCCCACTTCAGCAATCAGTTTTGGGGATAAGTCCCAGGGTCGAGGCCCACATCAAACACAGTTTGGGAATGAGTCCCAGGGTCGAGGCCCACATTACATCAGTATCAGCATTGCCGGGTATGGCATTCTGGGGGCGAGGCCCATATTACATCAGATCAGTTCTGCCGAGAATGGAGATATAATCCGGGAATGGTACTCCGAGAATGGAGATATAGTCCGGGAATGGACAGTTCGAGAATGAACAAGCCGGGAATGGCACTCCAAGAATGGAAACACAGTTCGAGAATGAACAAGTCGGGAATGGCACCAAGAATGGAAATATAGTTCAGGAATGAACAAGCCGGGAATGGCACTCCAAGAAATGGAAGCACGGTGGTTCGGAATGAACCACCTCACAGTAACGGTTCGGGAATGGACCACCTTACAGTAATAGTTCGAGAATGGACACCTCACAGTAACGGTTCGGGAATGGACCACCTCACGATAACAGTTCGGGAATGACCACCTCACAGTAACAGTTCGGGAATGGACATCTCACAATAACGGTTCGGGAATGGACCACCTCACAGTAACGGTTCGGGAATGGACCACATCACAACACGGTTCGGGAATGAACCAGGGGTCGTAGCACCTCACCACCTAAATCAACTCAACACGTGGTAAGTCAAGTGGCAGCTGGCGAGCCAGGTAAGTGAAAATGCATTGCATAAACTTTGATAGGATTGTCACTGTTGCACATTACACAAGTCCCATCAAAGTGGGGGCGACTGTAGACATTGCATTTTTACACATAAGTCCCTATGATGAGTCTCATTTTGGAGACACTACCTTTTAAGTCACGGAGGTCACGGGAAACGGACATCGGAAGGGGAAATTCAGAATAAACAAGGTTCACTGTTTTCGTTCGTGCTACGTTCGTGTTTACGTTCGAACGTCAAACGGATTGCGGGCGTTCGTGCCGCGTTCGAGGAAGCGTTCGAACGGTGACGGTAATTCTGGTTTTGCTGCTAGCCTCACATCCAGCGCAATTAGCCCCCCAAAGCCCATAAAACACATCTCAATTTAAATAAATAAATATTAATTAAAACATTAACTAAATAAGATAATAATTAAATTAATTAAATAATTAAATAAAACATATACCAAACATAAAATAAACAATTACCAACTTAAACTAAAATAATGCCTAAATTAAACAAATCACATACTAAATCAAAATATAATCATACCAAGTTAAAATCAATCAACCAATATATTATTCCTAACTTAAAATATTGTATTCCTAAACCAAGCCAATCAAATATTCAACCTTCCCTATCTAGCCAAGATTTGTCCCCCCCCCCCCCCCTCAATCTTTGACTTCCCTTAACCAAACCAAATCAAATCCCTCTTTAATTAGCCAAATCCCTTTCCTTGTCAAGCCCAACCCTTTTGCCTATAAAAAGAACCCTTCACCAACCTTCTCAACCCTAGTCCCTAGCTCATACACAACACACAAGAAAATTACAGGAAGAAGACACCCAAAAAAACAGTAAGCAAAAGATAAAGAGGAAACGGCAGCGAAACCACAAGGAAACAATAGCAAAAGATGGAGAACGACGACTCAAAACAGTAAGACAACGAACGAGAACAGTGAACCAGTGAACCAGGAGAGTTGCGGAGCATCCACCCTTCCGACGATCGTGTACCGTACATCCGAGAGGTGATTTAAAAGGTTAGACCTGAGGGTATCTTTTCATTAGTTTATATTCGTTTTTTTATTATTATTGAATTCTATTCGCATGAGAGTCGTTTATGGATGCATGTTGTGGCTTGAATGAAATAGAAGGGTGTCGTCTCTTGTGGTATATAGGATGGAAACCCAGTTGTAAAATTCCGTAGCCGAATCCGAATGGACGGCAGTGCGGTCTGTACTTGGGATACAACTCCACGTACCACTTGAGTAAACGGCACCTTCTCTTGTTTTGTGTTGCTTTTATTTATTTATTTTTCGTCACTTAAATTCTGCATGTTGCTTATTTATGCATGACTCAATCGAGCGTATGGGCTTAGTAAGTGGAATGAAAGATCCCCTATGGGGAGGGGTTAAAGCCCTTTACCACGATGCTTTGCCGCGCCGGCTGATGTGTGTTCGGTTGGATGCAAGACACGTTCAATCGGACATACTTAGAATAATCTGATTGTCTTTATGTTTGTATGCATGATGTGATGTGACGCGCATGGGCTTAGTATGTTGGTCTAAAGGTCCTCTCTTTGAGAGATCAAGAGCCCCAAAAGGCCACCTTTACGACAGTACTTCGCCGCGCCCCTTTATTTTGTTGTTTATGTATTGCGTCCCATTTCATGCATCAGGTCTGTTCCCGTTCGAACGCGTTTACGAACGCAACTCGAACGCGCATGCATTTTTGCCTTATCATGCATCAGGTCTCATTTCCGTTCGAACGCGTTTACAAACGCCATACGAACGTGAGCATTCTGTTTCATTTACGTTCGAACGCGCTATCAAACGCCATACGAACGCGAGCATTCTGTTTCATTTCTGTTCGAACGCGTTTACGAACGCTACTCGAACGTGAGCATTCTGTTTCATTTTCGTTCGAACGCGTTTACGAACGCTGCACGAACGCGCACACACTGAACTGAGTCTGTCTTATCATATTCATGCATAATTGCCTCTTTGTTGATCTTTCTTGTGTTATATAGTAAACCGTATTATATGTATCCCTGCATTTATCCATTCTATGTGTTCTCGGGATCGTATTCAAGCATGATTAGGCTGTTAGCATGTTATTTGGTTAATAGGTTCATGAGATAGTACTCAAGCATGATTATGTTGTTCTTAGTTTTCCATATCATAGGATTGAAATATGTTCATGAGATTGCCATGTGATGTTGCATGTTGTGATGAACTTGTTGATGTATGCATATGAATTTAGAAGCATGATATTTTTGGAAATAAATGTTATTTAAGCCTGGTTAAATTATTATATAAATCCTTTTATTACAAGTGACATAAGTAAGGGACCATTCTGAACCCAACGGTTTGAGGTCTTCCTTTGTGAGGGGTGAGTGCGGCCTTAAATCTCATTTTCCCGGTTCACACCGGGTGGCGACTCCATTACTCTCCGGTTTAGTCCCCCGTGGCTACTCCGTACTCCCACCTGGCCGCAAGCCCGGGACAGAACAGCGTCGCCCCAGATTTTCTGTGTTCCCACAGTCTGGTGACTCCACTAGGGATAGAGAATCGGCCCCGAAATATTGTCTTGTGATGTTTGGATTTATGTTTTAATTGATCGTGTCTATAGTGGATAAAGTGAGGGTTTAATCAAAGGCATTTTGAGGCTAGGTAATGGTTTGGTGTCTTCCTTCATTCACTACCTTTCTAGAAGGAAAAGTTGTGAAGGCACCTAGATAGCCATCTACTCGTAGCCTATTGTGATGGACTAATTTGGAGGACTCGTTGTTTATTCCTGACACAAGCGATAAGAGCCTAAGAGGCTTGGGTATTTAAGTGAGCCTCGCTCCACCTTCCCTATGGGGAATCTACAACGGGAAATCCATTTGACAGTCCGTCACACACCATAGCTCATTGGCACGTACCTTAGTGTATAAAAAAGGGTGCGCTCACTTGGTTGCTCGAACCTTGAGTGGGGAGACCTAGTTGTGGGCCATCCTTCGCCGGTGAGAGCCTTTGTCTGTACTCTTGCTAACCCACCCATAGACCGGTTGTATGGTTAAAGTAACAATTATTTCCTTGAGTATGTGCTGGGGGACCATCCTCATTTGGATGCAGTTGGACTATTGTCAGAAATGCGGGCTTGTTGGGCCATTTAAACTGGGGCAAGTTCGTACCGTATGACTATTAGGCCAAAGCTTCTGAAATGTTGATGGGCCATTATGTAAAAATTGTTATGTTAGTTTGCATTATCTCTCTTTTATGCTTGTGTTTGGGAACATCATCGTTTGGATTCATTTGGACTATTTGTCATAAGATATGGGCTTGTTGGGCCATTTAAACTGGGAAGAAACGTATTTTATGACAATTGGGCCGAAGACTTCTAAGTGTTGATGAGCCCTTGTGCTTGTGTTCGGAATGTTACCATTTGGATTTAGTTGGGCTCTTTACCATGAGACGTGAACTTGTTGGGCCATTTAAACTGGGATGAGTTCACTCCTATGACAATTAGCCTGAAAGCTTCTAAAATGATAACAGGCCGATTTGTGTGAAATTTTAATTGATTTAGTATATTATATATGTTACATGCATCTCATGCACCCCATGCATACATACATCATGCTTAACCTTGTGATTTAAAAGCCATCATAGACTCCCGTTGGTTAGGGAAGAGGGAAGACTCACCAAAAGACCGGTAACAGATATGAGTACATCCGGTAATGAGGTATCCCGGATAGATCAGTTAGAAAGCGGTTTAGCCAAGATTACCGAACAGTTGCAAGCCCTGACTACTGCCATGACGAATATGGCTATGCCCCGTGCTGGGGGAAACTCTGAGAATGCAAGAGGTGAGGAGACCCCGAATGGGTTGGGGGATGACATCCCCGCTTTTGATGATGATATGGCTGATTATGCCACTGGGAGAACAGTGGGTCTCAGACAGAATTGCAGAAACTCCGTGACCAGGTAGAGTCTGTTACCCGTAAGATGAAGGGTAAGGATGAAGATTTACTAGAATGAGGCGATGACCTTTGAGGAACAGTTGCCTGCTCAGTTCAGAAATGCCCGACATGACCAAGTTTAATGGGAATGGAGACCCGAGAGTCCATCTGCAGCAATATGTCTCAGTCATGAGTTCAATGGGCCTATCACAGCGCCAAGTCCAAAAGATGTTTGGGATGTCACTCGAAGGGGCACCTGTGGTTTGGTATCATAGCCTTGAGAAGAAGGTTAAGGAAGATTGGAAGGAACTAGCTGATGCTTTTCTGAAGCAGTATGTTACAGACTTGGAAATTGACTTGTCACTCCGTGATTTGGAGAACACTAAGCAGAAGCCGGAAGAAAGCTTCAAGGAGTATGTGGATCGCTGGAGAAGCCAGCTTTTGAAAATGCAGACTCGGCCCTCAGAGAAGGACCAAATCAAAATGATCATCAAGGGCACCAAGTCCTCTATTTATAGTAAGCTGATGAGGATGACTTCAATGATTTCTGATTTTCGACAGTTGAGGGAAACTGTCATGGATATTGAGGAAGAAGAGGCTGAAAACAGAAGGTCCTATGTCCAGAATAGGCGGACTATTGGGGGGTATTCTGAGACTAAGCCCGCTACTGTCGAGGTTGCTGCCATCAGGAACCGGCAATTCTCTGACCTTGGTAGACCTTTGTCGAATGTATTTGAAAAGTTACAGGGACAAGGAATCTTGAAACCCTTAGAAGGCAAGCCACTTCCGCACCCCCACCACCACACATAAATGTGAACCTTTATTGTCACTTCCACCAGCTACATGGCCATGACACCGACAACTGCACCCCCGCCTCAGGCATGAAATTCAAGATCTCATAGATTCCCATAAAATACCCAACCCATGAAAAGAAACCCTCAACCACCAAGCTTCTCACATGGATGACAGTGAAGAACCATAGGCCGAGGAAGAGGCAGTGCTGCGGATGATGGAGATGTTCCTCCTAGTCTATTTGATCCAGTTTTTTAATGGCATTGATTTTGTTACTTTTTCGAACTCTTTTCCTCAAAAATAATAAAGACATTCATTTCGCTGAAGCTCTTCTACAATATGAGTATATTTGAGAAAAGTATTCAACCTTGGTACTATGGAATCAAGTGATGAACACGGGGAACCTTCGAAATAAGCAAACAGAAAAGATAAGATAGACATTCAGAAATTGGGAAATAGAGCCAGTGAAGATATTAGACTTGGAAGGGAATTAGTTCACCGAGCCTATCAACGTAGACAAATTGAAGAGATAGCTTGTCTGAGGAAGAGAAGGCTAAGCAGTCACCAGGAGAATTGACAGAAGACCTAACCCGACGGGATAGGAAACCCAATCATGCATGCATGCATACACATAACATATTCGCATCCTTTTTGTGTTTGTTCTGTTTTGTAATAACAGGTTTCAAAGGAGAAAAAGAGAAAGCGTCAAATACAAGCCAACCAGAAGCAGTAACCGTACAATATCAGCATTTTCGAGAATGAATCGCAGACGGTCGAGGCCCGAATCAGTATCAGTTTTGGGGATAAGTCCCAGGGTCAAGGCCCACATCACTTTCAGTTTTGGGGAAGAGTCCCAGGCCGAGGCCCACACCAGTATCAGTTTGGGATGAATCCCGAGGGCCGAGGCCCACATCAGTATCAGTGGGATGAATCCCGAGGGTCGAGGCCCACATCAGCATCAGTCTGGGGGCGAGGCCCATGTCAGTAGCAGTTGGGGCCGAGGCCCACTTTAGCAATCAGTTTGGGGAAAGTCCCAGGGTCGAGGCCACATCAAACACAGTTTGGGATAATCCCGAGGGTCGAGGCCCACATCAGCATCAATCTGGGGGCGAGGCCCATGTCATTAGCAGTTGGGGCCGAGGCCACTTCAGCAATCATTTTGGGGATAAGTCCCAGGTCGAGGCCCACATCAAACACAGTTTGGGAATGAGTCCCAGGGTCGAGGCCCACATTACATCAGTATCAGCATTGCCGGGTATGGCATTCTGGGGGCGAGGCCCATATTACATCAGATCAGTTCTGCCGAGAATGGAGATATAGTCCGGGAATGGACAGTTCGAGAATGAACAAGCCGGGAATGGTACTCCGAGAATGGAGATATAGTCCGGGAATGGACAGTTCGAGAATGAACAAGCCGGGAATGGCACTCCAAGAATGGAAACACAGTTCGAGAATGAACAAGCCGGGAATGACACTCCAAGAATGGAAATATAGTTCAGGAATGAACAAGTCGGGAATGACACTCCAAGAAATGGAAGCACGGTTCGGGAATGAACCACCTCACAGTAACGGTTCGGGAATGGACCACCTTACAGTAATAGTTCGAGAATGGACACCTCACAGTAACGGTTCGGGAATGGACCACCTCACGATAACAGTTCGGGAATGAACACCTCACAGTAACAGTTCGGGAATGGACATCTCACAATAACGGTTCGGGAATGGACCACCTCACAGTAACGGTTCGGGAATGAACCACCTTACAGTAACGGTTCGGGAATGGACCACCTTACGGAAACGGTTCGGGAATGGACCACATCACAACACGGTTCGGGAATGAACCAGGGGTCGCAGCACCTCACCACCTAAATCAACTCAACACGTGGTAAGTCAAGTGGCAGCTGGCGAGCCAGGTAAGTGAAAATGCATTGCATAAACTTTGATAGGATTGTCACTGTTGCACATTACACAAGTCCCATCAAAGTGGGGGCGACTGTAGACACATTGCATTTTTACACATAAGTCCCTATGATGAGTCTCATTTTGGAGACACTACCTTTTAAGTCACGGAGGTCATGGGAAACGGACATCGGAAGGGGAAATTCAGAATAAACAAGGTTCACTGTTTTCGTTCGTGCTACGTTCGTGTTTACGTTCGAACGTCAAATGGATTGCGGGCGTTCGTGCCGCGTTCGAGGAAGCGTTCGAACGGTGACGGTAATTCTGGTTTTGCTGCTAGCCTCACATCCAGCCCAATTAGCCCCCAAAAGCCCATAAAACACACATCCCAATTTAAATAAATAAATTTAATTAAAACATTAACTAAATAAGATAATAATTAAATTAATTAAATATTAAATAAAACATATACCAAACATAAAATAAACAATTACCAACTTAAACTAAAATAATGCCTAAATTAAAAAAATCACATACTAAATCAAAATATAATCATACCAAGTTAAAATCAATCAACCAATATATTATTCCTAACTTAAAATATTGTATTCTAAACCAAGCCAATCAAATATTCAATCTTCCCGATCTAGCCAAGATTTGTCCCCCCCCTCAATCTTTGACTTCCCTTAACCAAACCAAATCAAATCCCTCTTTAATTAGCCAAATCCCTTTCCTTGTCAAGCCCAACCCATTTGCCTATAAAAAAGAACCCTTCACCAACCTTCTCAACCCTAGTCCCTAGCTCATACACAACACACAAGAAAATTACAGGAAGAAGACACCCAAAAAAACAGTAAGCAAAAGATAAAGAGGAAACGGCAGCGAAACCACAAGGAAACAATAGCAAAAGACGGAGAACGACGACTCAAAACAGTAAGACAACGAACGAGAACAGTGAACCAGTGAACCGGAGAGTTGCGAAGCATCCACCCTTCCGACATCGTGTACCGTACATCCGAGAGGTGATTTAAAAGGTTAGACCTGAGGGTACCTTTTCATTAGTTTATATTCGTTTTTTTATTATTATTGAATTCTATTCGCATGAGAGTCGTTTATGGATTCATGTTGTGGCTTGAATAAAATGGAAGAGTGTCGTCTCTTGTGGTATATAGGATGGAAATCCAGACGTAAATTCAGTAGCCGAATCCGAATGGACGGTAGTGCGGTCTGTACTTGGGATACAACTCCACGTACCACTTGAGTAAACGGCACCTTCTCTTGTTTTGTGTTGCTTTTATTTATTTATTTTTCGTCACTTAAATTCTGCATGTTGCTTATTTATGCATGACTCAATCGAGCGCATGGGCTTAGTAAGTGGAATGAAAGATCCCCTATGGGGAGGGGTTAAAGCCCTTTACCACGATGATTTGCCGCGCCGGCTGATGTGTGTTCGGTTGGATGCAAGACATGTTCAATCGGACATACTTAGAATAATCTGATTGTCTTTATGTTTGTATGCATGATGTGATGTGACGCGCATGGGCTTAGTATGTTGGTCTAAAGGTTCTCTCTTTGAGAGATCAAGAGCCCCAAAAGGCCACCTTTACGTCAGTACTTCGCCGCGCCCCTTTATTTTGTTGTTTATGTATTGCGTCCCATTTCATGCATCAGGTCTGTTCCCGTTCGAACGCGTTTACGAACGCAACTCGAACGCGCATGCATTTTTGCCTTATCATGCACGAACGCGCACACACTGAACTGAGTCTGTCTTATCATATTCATGCATAATTGCCTCTTGGTTGATCTTTCTTGTGTTATATAGCCAACCGTATTATTTGTATCCCTGCATTTATCCATTCTATGTGTTCTCGGGATCGTATTCAAGCATGATTAGGCTGTTAGCATGTTATTTGGTTAATAGGTTCATGAGATAGTACTCAAGCATGATTATGTTGTTCTTAGTTTTCCATATAATAGGATTGAAATATGTTCATGAGATTGCCATGTGATGTTGCATGTTGTGATGAACTTGTTGATGTATGCATATGAATTTAGAAGCATGATATTTTTGGAAATAAATGTTATTTAAGCCTGGTTAAATTATTATATAAATCCTTTTATTACAAGTGACATAAGTAAGGGACCATTCTGAACCCAACGGTTTGAGGTCTTCCCTTGCGAGGGGTGAGTGCGGCCTTAAATCTCATTTTCCCGGTTCACACCGGGTGGCGACTCCATTACTCTCCGATTTAGTCCCCCGTGGCTACTCCGTACTCCCACCTGGGCCGCAAGCCCGGGACAGAACAGCGTCGCCCCAGATTTTCTGTGTTCCCACAATATGATATTGTATCTCCCATCTAGTTGTTAAACTATTGTATTACAACTGTTTTGATATTTGATATCGGAATTTTCTGTCTGACAGAGAGGGTAGTTGTGTTTACGCTTGGAATTGTCCCTTATGTTTACACAACATTGATAACATTTTGGATAGTTATTTGTCTTTGGGTACAGTTGTTACATATTTTATACAACTAGTAGTGTCATTGATGTATGGACAAACATTAAGAAAATATTTGGTAACTAAGAAACTTAGAATTATAGTATGAGACTACAGATTTATTGGACTATTAAATATGATGTATGCAGTTTAATAAAATTAAATTACTCTAGGTAGTTTTCTTTACTTCATATCTGAGTTAGTGAATAGTCACGACTTAGTTACGTGTTTCCAAAGAAACAAATATTGAATACCTTGAAGGTTTTGGGGAATTTTCAATCTATTCTAACGAAATGCGGATCGAATATTTTGAATGGTCCAAAATGACATGATCTGAAGTTTTGAAAAATTGTACCTTAAAATTCATCGCAGTCTTTGAATAGTTCAAAGATGTTTGATATGATCAAACCAGGTGAATTAATGAGCAATAATATTCTAAAGTTATTTTATAAAAGAATATGATTCTTACTCAATATATTCTTCCTACAAATTCCATTGCGGTGGAATTTTCGAGTGGAAGAAGTCGAATTGTATTTGATAAGTTTCGACTAATATTAAGTATTACCGAATTGTTTTTTTATACTTTTGGGATTACACTTCAGCAACACTTTTTTATTTTATTGATTTTGGTACTAAAATTTCTATAGTTACATATATGATATGCATAGGTAGAAATCTGAATTTTGAATTGTTCAAGACTTGAAATTTCCATTTATATAATGGTTATACAATTTGAAATACTTGTAACTCAGAGGTACATATAGAGATTATTATTTATTCTATTAAATAGAATATTGTATTCCATTTGATAGAATATCTTTTCTACAACATCGAGAGACAAAAAGTTTGTTACTTGATGTGTCACATTAGATGTGATGGTTGTAGAAAAGTCTTGACTTTTGTAGTCAATTGAAAGAATGATAAACTATATTTGAAACCATATAATCAATTAGATGAAATACCCTTAGACACCCTCCTTATAAGTATGGTATTTGATACTTTATGGTTTAAATGTTTTCTTATGGAAGAAAACTATCATATAACTTATAGTGGGAGTGATATTTGACATCGTTAAAGAAAATGACTGTAGATTTAGGATTTTTCTAGGCTTACTATAATCAAGTTTTGAACTTGATTGAGCTTCTCATATGAACTGTTCAAAATTATGTAAATAGTTTACGCAACGGAAGCAATGTGAGCTAATAAAGGTTTGACCTTTATGGTTTGACAATGTGAGAGATTATACTCGAGGATCTACTATAGATTCCGAGGAAACTTCTTTCTAGTCACACTAATAAAACAATTTGGATCTGTTGGCTGATGCTAATATTAAACTGTGCATTTTAGCTAAGTATACAAAATGGCGTTTCTAAATGGTTTCATCATCGAATAGACCGATTGAGATTTCTTTGTTTGGAGGTTCCATTATGGAATGGCCCTAGAGTTTGTATTTTGCTAAGATCGTAGTTTGTTGTGTTAGCTTATCAGAGTCAATGTGTAGACTCAGAAGAGCTTTCCGGATATCTGTGCTCTCTGATTTTGATGAGAATTAGATTATCTAATTCTATTCAAATATAGAGAATACAAGTGTCAGTAGAGTCAGTGGGAGTGCACAATTAACTCTCCAGCACTATGTCTTGCAAACAAATCATTATTAACATAATAATGATATGTTATTTAGGTGAATGGTTTACCTATAGCCTTTTCTTTATCCACGAATATGCCATTGAGAGTTTTCTTTTAGTTTTATATTTTATATAAAACTGAGAGACATGTGAGATACTTTCAGTAGTCGTGCATCAGATTTGATCTGGTAAAAGACAATAATACACTGTCTGTGTGATAGATAGTGTAACTGTGGGACATTTTGAGTATGTCTTATATATATAGTATTCGAATTTTGTAGAAGATGTTTTCTTCAGTCGAAAGAAAATTTGATTGAAATGTACAATCAATTTCTTATACATCATGGGATGTTGACATAATGAATACTATATTATGTACAATTATATATATCAACTTAGTCGTAATTGTTACAAGCTATTTTGATATGCTATTAATCATACGATGGTTATGAAATTAATTATGGGATATCTATGAGATATTAATGATATATTTCAAATTCAAGGAGATTGTCACTTGCAGCCATTAGTTCATTGAGATCAAACTATGAGTTTGATATTGACTATAGAATGATATATTTGAGTTTGTTTGGCAAACTTAATATGAGATAGTGGATCTACTCTCTTATGTCGTCTTCTTGAGTGCTAGGTGAGCTCTTAAGGGCCATGCATATATGATAGACATTGAGATGTGTATACGATACATTGGATTGGCACTAGAGCAAGTGGGAGAAATTGTTAGGGTTGGTGCTCGGAGCGCCAATCCGGATCGTATTTATGATCGATTCATGAATAAAAACCATTACTTTTTCCATAATATTATGTATTTAAGGTAGCAACTCTTGTCTTTTATATATATGTTCAATCTAATTTAATTAGGTTTAAACTAAAAGGTTTAGTGATGTATATATTAGACAAAGACCTGAGAATATATATTGTAGTGGGCAGTTACAATGGAGTTTGTAATTGACATTGGAAGGTATCACTACTAGAAATATATTCTCAAATATAGTTCCTGGTTAAGATTTACTAATATGGGTCAGTTAGTAAAATCCACTGAGACCAGTACATGTCGTATATTGAGACTTGGTCTGATGGTTTGTCCCAATAAACCATGAGTCTTGGGAGATTCGTATAGACATGTAGGTGTTTATTTGATAAACACTGAACGATTCACCGGAAGATTCCTAATAGAGGGTACAACTACGTTAATAGGAATCTTCTCGAGTCGAGTAGCATAGTGGTCCTTCGACTTGAGAAACCATTATGGATGTGTGAGCTATCCTCCACACTTTGATGATAGTCACGTCAACGATCTTTTTAGATCAGACATCCGCCTGTCTGTTGGGTGTGGACTGATGCTCTCGATATATTGTGATGTATCTAGAGAGGTTCTGTCAGTCCCGTGTACAGGATATAGGCATCCACTTCGTGATACTCTAAAATCTTTGGCCATGGTATAATGCGGAACTGTTCCGAGTATTTGCGTAGAGAATCACGATTATATGTCGCGATATACAAAATTGTACACTACAAAGATTTGACATTTTATCTATACCTCCGGTACAATTCGGATGACCTGTGATAGAGGGACTATACATATGCGATGACCTCGACTTATATGGTTCAGCGTGGTTATTTGTGATCATCGTAATTTGCAAGTGGGCGAATTACTGACATGGAAATTATTTATGTGACAGATACACCTGAACCTAGAGAGTCCCGCTAATAAAGTACACTCGTAGAGCACTAGGGCAATTAATTACTGATAATTTGATTATTTGTAATATTACACATGCTGGGGTATTTTAGTATTTAATGTGTGTGTGTATATGATACATAATTTGATTAGATACACATGAGTATTAATTGGAGAATAACACTTGTACATATAGATTAATTAATTAAATAATTATTATTTGATTAATTAATTATACAAATGACTAATTAATTTTTACATGTGTTGGACACATGTGTAATGTTATTTAGTTATTTTTTATTTGTCACAATTTAATTAATTAATATAATTAATTAAATTAATTAAATTGTTTAATTAATTAAAGTGTATTATGCTAATATTGATAAGCATGTGGGAAAATTAAAACCACACATTTGGTGCATTTTTGGCATGATTATTGTTGATGGTGTTTTCAGGCGCTACAGCATTTAAGACAGCACGACAAGGACAAAAGGGTAAGTTCGCTATCTGGTTGAGATCATGAGGCCGACCCGACCAGTTCATATGAAGACCGACCACTTTGGTTCAAATGACCGAGCACTATAGATGTCGGCAGGAACGTCCTCAGCATAAAAGATTGTCATGGCCGACCTCATTAAAGACCGACCAGATGACGGACCGTGTTCAAGACAACAGCACCCCATTCTTATGGATAAGATAAGGAAAACATCCTACTTTCGCAAGGAGAGAGAGTCAGAATCCAAAAGGGAAAACGAAAGAAGAAGGCAATACCGGATCAGGAAACCCTACAAGAAGAGAAGATTGGGTTCAAATAGGATTTCTTATACAAATAGGAATCTGATTTCTGTATTATTATAAATAGAAGGGTAGAGCATGTGTAAAAGGGCATCTGAAAATCATCACAAGAGTGAGAGATTAGAGTCATAGAGCTTTGATTTGTAAAAACAAAGAAGAGACCCGAGGAGTGCATTTGAGTAATAAAAAGCACCACCATG
>SKCR01007936.1:0-24299 GCA_019454045.1 Zanthoxylum bungeanum | reverse complement strand
GCGTACATCGATCCAGTATCGGATGATCACATGCTAGGCCTAGGGCTGGGATGTGTCTGCCCCGTACGAACATATATCGGACATCAAGCAACTAGTCTCTTTAAATCGGACAATCCTGACCTAGTCATATTGTCCCGACGGTTGCAACCTTTTATAGAGTACTAGTTCTATGTCCTGCGTGATCATCACCTCCATATGTCTGAAGCGATACTTCCATCTTGACATCACATCCAGTACACTACGATTCTCGATAAACCCAGAAGAGGTGTACACAGAACCGGTTAAGGTCCCCAACCACCAAAACCAAAGTTTTTACCGATTGTCGCAAGTACTAGCGATGTAAGTCTCAGGTTAAGACCATATACACCTACCCTGATGCGGCCTCCAAGACACCTAGACATACTACCAATGGGATTCCGCGGGGTCTATCCAGAGCGAAGCTGTTTTCCGTACCATCGGTAAAACACAACCTCCTATCGCACTTGCATAAGTATCCAATACTTATATATATGAGAACTATGCCGTTGTGCCCTCACAACGTGCACAAGCGCAATACTAGCCTATTCCGCATTATCGATGTCCAGTCTCGATAATACTACGGCTAGGGATAATTTAATGATTAACCTTTATGGATTGATACTGTCTCATATCATCTCAATGCAGTACTAATCATATGGACTTTCGCCATTTATATATCAAAGTAAATAATATTTACAAAATGCAAAAGGCGCAATTTCATTATTACATAGTTAATTTTGTACAATAATACAATATCATTTACAAACAGTGACGCTATGGGACACAATGTCTAACAGTCTCATCCCTGATGAACTGTTCATGTTCCGTTAAGGAATCGGTGTCAAGAATAGTATCGCTCCGATTTTCTTCTAGTTCTACTTTCCTCTCACTTACCACTGCATTTAGGAATTCCTTTTCAAAGAAAACTGCATGTAGAGCAACAAATACCTTGTTCTCTTGTGGGTGGTAGAAGTAATATCCTTTGGTTTCCCTAGGATAACCAACAAATAGGAATTTATCCGATTTGGGTTCAAGTTTGGTACAATCCAAACGTTTAACGTATGCCCAGCATCCCCAAATCTTCAGGAATGAGAAACTCGGTTTCTTTCTTGTCCATATTTCATATGGAGTCTGTTGAACAGACTTTGACGGAACCTTATTCAAAATAAGTATTACATTGTTCAATGCATATCCCCAGAAGGAAATTGGTAGCTCAGTTCGACTCATCATAGACCTTACCATGTCCAAAACAAAGTCTCGGTTTCTCCTTACACACGTTTAATTAGGTGTTCCGGGAGGAGTCCACTGTGAAAGAATACCATACTCTTTCAAGTAATCGAGAAACTCATTGCTCAAGTATTCTCCACCATGGTCCGACCGTAATGTTTTAATATTTTTACCGGTCTATTTTTCTACTTCGTGTCGAAACTCTTTGAATTTCTCAAAAGTTTCAGACTTATGTCTCATAAGATACACATAACCATAACGAGATGCATCATCCGTAAGGTTACGAAGTATTCATATCCACCTCTAGCCTGCCTATACATTAGCCCACAAACATCACTATGAACGAGGGCTAACAGTTCGGTGGCACGTGCACCTTTACCGCTAAAAGGTGTTTTAGGCATTTTGCCTAATAAACAAGATTCGCAGACGTCATATAAATTTAGATCAAATCCGTCCAAGTATCCACTCTTCGAAAGTGTGGATATACGAGTCTTGTTGATGTGTCCCAAACGACAATGCCACATATAAGTTTAATCTTTGTTACTTAATTTAAGTCTTTTGTTTGTCATGTTATATGTTTGAGATTGATTTATATTCAAGATATAAAGACCATTATTTACATCAGTACTGTATATCTCAAAATCATTTTTATAAACAAAACACCATGTCTTTCTGAATACAAAAGTATACCCACATTGGGTTAAACAAGATACAGATATAATGTTTCTAGTCAAACTAGGTAAATAATAGCAGTTTGATAAATTAAGTACATGCCCCTTGGGCAGTTCCAAAATATAGGTCCCAACATCCAAAACGGCGACTCTAGTCCCATTTCTAACTCGGAGGTCGATCTCTTCTGAAACCAGTCTCCTGCTAATCTGCAGATCCTATAAATCAGTACATATATGTGTACCACAACCACAACCAGAATAAAAAATCCAATTTTTAAAACCAGAAGTAGACATGTTTATTTCAATAACAAACATACCTGAAGCCGGAGCCTTGCCCGCCTTCACTTCATTCATGTGCGCCTTGTACTCACGCAGTCACGCTTCCAGTGACCCTGTTTACCACACTGTAGGAAGACATCTTGGGATTTGTCCTTTGCCTTCCCAAAAGACTTTGATGATTGGGCCTTGCCATTTCTTTTCTTCTTCTTCTTCTTCACGCCTCCAATATCCTTCGGCCAAGCCTTGGCATTCTGCGATGTCGAAGCGAAGTGCCGCTCGCGCTTCTTGCCATTTAAAAGCTCTTTTTCTGCCTCTTTCAGGATTGCCATCAACTCTCCAAGAGTATTTTCTTGGTTCATCATATTGTAGTTCATGATGAACCCGCTCCAGCTGTCAGGAAGAGACTGTAAGATCAAATCTATGGAAGTCTCAGCCTCAGAGGTTATGCCTAGCTGACCCAGCTGTTCGATGTCAGCAATTATCTGCGACATATGGTGCTTGACAGATGTACCCTCTGACATTCGAGAGTGAAATAGCTTCTTCTGCAATTCATACCTCTGCGATCTAAGGTTAGATCGATGAAGGTCCTTTAATTTCAACATCATAGTATAGGGATCCAATCCCTTATTCTTGCAATGAAATTGAAGGGTCATTGCAGCGAGCATGACAGATTGAGCAGTTGAGTTGTCATCACTGTGAGTCTTCCAAAGCTCAAGCTCAAGCGGCTGTTTAATTCCAGGCTTAGGCCCGAGAGGTCTCTCAATCGTATAGAGCATCTTCTCGGCCCCCATGACATTCTTGAGGTTCATATCCCAGTCAGGAAAGTTCGCACCATTAAAGACATTTTCACCCATGAAAATATCCCTAACGTTGATCTTTCCGACCATCTTAATTGCAATAGTCTAACTATTCAATTAACGATTTTGAGTACAGTCCAACTGTTACAAAAAAAATAAAATACTAGTCTAACTAATAAATATATAAAATGACAAAATAATTTGAAAGCGCGTATTTGGCAAGTATTTGAACGAAATTGTAAATTCAATACTGGCCTCCCACTATTTTTCGGCGAGCCTCTAACCCCTCTGTTGAGTACTCGGGAAACCTAGTTTCCTAGTGGGCTAGGATCCCGTTAAATAACACACAACCTTGACTTTGGCCAACAAGCTGTATGATATTTAACTAGGTAGATCTCTAAGATCAATTGGATCCCATCCAATTCCTAGATCCGGTAGGTGGACCTCCAACTCTGAAACATATATACAAAATATATGTCAATATATCCAATATATTTCCTAACAATTTCCTTTGAATCAACTAAGTCTTGGCTTTGGCACAACAAGCTTAATGATTCCAGTTAAGCGGGACCCATTGACAGTGGGAAAGCTTCATAATCCATGTCGATGAACAATAAGTGACCTTGACTTTGGCCAACAAGTCAAGACTGCCCAAGACATGCGATATATAACAAAGCTTTCGTGGTTCAAACACATCCGCGATGGACATTGATCTTGACTTTGGCCAACAAACCAATGCTAGTCTTGGATCTTGAGAGAGAACCACTCAATGGAAGGAAAATGCTTAATATTGATTGAGGGTTTTTCACGTAAATTGGCAACCAATTTATTATCTTTAATTAGGTCTCATCATACACCCTTAAGCATGCATTATAAAAGCATAATAAGGCGCGAAATAAACAATAACGATATACAGATGGATATTCAACAAATTGTTCCTAGAACAAATCTCTCCATTTCCTCTCCTCGGCTAGCAATATTCTAACTTCTACCCAATTACATAATACAATAAAGAAACCTCATTAACATTGAAGGAATTGGTGAGAAGAGAAATACAAAGAGTCAATAGATAAAAGGCTGCACACGCATGTCCAATTTAATAAATTCTAAATTTATTACAACAATTTCCAAAATTGCCCTCACCCTTCTAATATCCATCTGATATACATTTTTAATACAATACATCCATGTATTCACACAAAGCATGTTATTCAATCAATCTAATCCAATTAATTAATCTTTGAATTAATGATCATCCAATGTTCAAACAACAATTTGATTTGCGCGAGTCCAACTCGTTTAAGAATAAGTACTCAAAATGTGTATTCTTAAATTATATCGAACTATAATTTTCAATCCAATTTAATTTGTATTCAATATTAATTCTAATTTAATTCCAAATTAAATAATTACACTTATATTTCTGCCTTTTAGACTTAGATTCTAAATCCAATCTAAGTGGGTCTCAAAGGCCCAATTAACATCCAATGTCAATTTAATTAAAGTCCAATGGGCTTTTAATTAATTCTTAAGGCATGGGCTTTGGCCAATATGGATTAAACCCAAATGCCAAGGCCCAATTAAGGAATCACCATATCTGCCATAAAATTAATTTTGGCCCATTAGGCCCAATTAAATATTAAAAGCCAAATTATTCTATTTCGACTTTATGGTATGGTTTTAGGCCCAATTTGGATTCAATCCAATTGTCCTAAACCAACTTGGCCCAACCAAGCCTATTGTAGGACACAGAAATCGGTGACGCTGTTCCAGGATCGCGGCCTAGTTGGGAGTATGGAATAGCTCGCGGGGAACTAAACCAGAGAAATAACATGGAGTCGCCACCCGGTGTGAACCGGGACAAAAATTAAAGGCCGCACTCACCCCTCGCAAGGGAAGACCTCAAACTGTTGGGTTCAGAATGGTCTCTTACTTATGTCACTTGTAATGATGCGATTTGTGCAATAAACTAACCGAATCTACTCAAGATGCTCAAGAACAACCTATATCTAGTTCATGTTCATCAAGATAAATCCTATGTCTAAGTTTGCATACTTTGAAAGTAAGTCATCATAACACTCGACAACACATGGCAATCTCATGAACATATTTCAATTATATAATGCGAAATGCAAACAATAACATAAACTTAATGCAAATTCCAAATGCAAAATGAATAACTAATCATGCTTAAAAATAA
Source organism: Zanthoxylum bungeanum (assembly GCA_019454045.1). NCBI lineage: Eukaryota > Viridiplantae > Streptophyta > Magnoliopsida > Sapindales > Rutaceae > Zanthoxylum > Zanthoxylum bungeanum. Next base: position 19,107 of record SKCR01007936.1, on the reverse strand, counting down.
ACAACTAAATCATGCTTAAATACAAATAACATACTAGACTAAATCATGCTTACAAAAATAAATAACGTACTAGCAACCTATTCATGCTCAAATACACGGTTGGATGAAACGAAATACGTGTGTCTCTTAAGTAGTACGTGGCACTGTATCCCGAGTATAAACCGCACTCCATTCGGATTCGGCTACAGAATTTAAGTCCGGGTTTATATCCGATATACCACAAAAGAGAACACGCATTTCGTTCATCCGGAATTCACATCATGCCTCAACTAACGACTCTCATGCGATAATATATTAAAATAAATAAAAGAAACGAAAGATAATAAGTAAAAAAGGGTGCCCTCAGGTCTAACCTATTTTGTCGTCTCTCGAAAGCGCATTACACGGCCGTCGAAAGGGTTGATATTCCGTAACTTTCCTGGTTCACTAATCCAACGTTTTTCCTCACTGTTTCGCTGTTTGGGCTGCTGTTTTCACTCCGTTTCGCTTTGGTTTTAAGGGTATTTTCTGGTCACTGCTTTTGGTAATTAGGGTACTGTTTTGGGAGTAGTTTTGGTGGTCAATTTGTGGTAATGCGGGGGCAGTGAAGGTGCGGCTTAGGGTGGAGTTTTGGGAGTAGTTTTTGAAGGATTTGCGGAGTTGATTGAGGGCTGGTCAGGGACAGATTTACGGAGTTGATTGAAGGAGATTTGCGTGAATATGGAGAGCTGTTGTGAGGGGGATTTGCGTGGATATGGAGGGATGTTCTGTGAGGGGGTTATGCGTGAAGACAGACAGGTGTGTTGGCTGTGTGGTAGAGAGAATGAGTGCGTGAATATGGGCAGTGTGAGGGGTTCTTATTGTGCGTGAATATGGGTAGTGTGAAGGGCAATTGCATGAGGTGAGGTTTGCTACGTGAGGGCTAGTGGGGGCTACTTTGAGGCTGGCTACGTGTTGTTGTGGGGTTAGCAACGTGAATGGGGGGCTTTGTGGCTAGTGGCCGAGTGTGTGCTGCGCGTGAAGAGGGAGTGAGGGGCTGAGTGGACTTGGCACGGTTTGTATGAGTGGGCTACATGTGTGTGCGTTGAGTGTGTGCTTTGGTTCACGTGAAGTGAGTGTGAGTAGCTATTAAGGGTTTTTGGTCTGTGCGAGCTAGGTGGCTATTTGCATGAGGGTTTATTTGAGAGAGAGAGGGGGCCAAGGAGTGCGAAGAGGCTGTGGGTGCGTGAAGGTTCTTAGGACGGGAGGGCTAGGTGTTAATTTGCATGAGGGGGTGATCTGCCTGGTGAGTTGCTCTCGGCTGACTGTGGAGAGGGAGAAGGTGTTTATATTATTTTCTTTGTGTTTTCGTGAGAATGAGCTAGGGTCAGAAAGGTGAGGTTAAAGGTTCTTTTTATAGGAAAATGGATGGGTTTACCTTGTGTGAATAGGGAAACAATTTGTGTATTAATGGAGAAATCTTTTAATTAGGAAAATCTTTTAATTTGATTTGATTTTTTCTCTTTTGATAGGGATATGATTTGATTTGTATCTTTTAATTAAGGAATGTATTTTAAGTGGATTGGGCTTGGGCGAAACGGGCTTGGTGTATGGTTTGTGGGGTTTTAGGTTGAGGGTGTGTTTTAAAACGGAAGTCCAACAAGCGAACCCGAAGCTACTCCTGCGAATTAAATCCAACAATGTGTCAATTCTTGACTATTCCCTTCCGACGTCTGTTTCCCGCGACTTTCACAACTAAAGAGGTAGTGTCTCCATACAAGACTCATCATCGGGACTTACATGCAAAAATGCAGTGCCTACAGTCGCCCCAACTTTGATGGGACTTGTGCAGTGTGTGACAATAACAATCCTATCAAAGTATGTGCAATGCATTTTTACTTACCTGGCTCGCCAGCTGCCACTTGACTTGCCATGTGCTGAGATGCTTTGACCTTTGGGCTTTGTTCCCAAACTGTATTGAATGTGGGTTTTGTTCCTGAACTGTGCTTAGATGAGGCTTTATTCCCCTGAGCTTTATTCCCGAGCTGTTTTGAAAGTGGGCTTTATTCCCCTGGGCCTTGTTCCCGAACTGTGTTAAGATAGGGCTCTATTCCCCTAGGCTTTGTTCGCGAACTGTGTCAATGTAGGGCTTTATTCCTCTAGGCTTTGTTCCCGAACTGTGACGAGGTAGGGCTTTTTTCCCGAACTGTGTTGAGATAGGGCATTATTCCCCTAGGCTTTGTTCCTGAACTGTGTCAAGATAGGGCTTTATTCCTCTGGGCTTTATTCCTGAACTGTGTCAAGATAGGGCTTTATTCCCCTAGGCTTTATTGCCGAACTGTGTCAAGATAGGGCTTTATTCCCCTGGGCTGTTTTCCTGAACTGTGTAAAAATAGGGCTTTATTCCCGAACTGTGTTAAGATAGGGCTTTATTCCCATACTGTGTTGATTGTGGGCTTTATTCCCGAATGGAGCTGACTGTGTGTGGGATTTATTCCTTGACTGTGCTGATTGTGGGCTTTATTCCCGAACTGTACTGAATGTGGGCTCTATTCCCTGACTGTGTTGAATGTGGGCTTTGTTCCCGGATGGAGCTGACTATGGCTTTATTCTCGAACTGTGTTGATTGTGGGCTTTATTCCCGAACTGTACTGAATGTGGGCTTCATTCCCTGGGACTCATCCCCAAAATTGTTGATATGTCTCCATACCCGGTAAAACTGGTACTGATGTCGGTGTGTCTCCATACCTGGAGTGCTGATGATGTGTGTCTCCATACCCGGAGTGCTGATGATGCAGTGGGCCCTCGACCCTGGGATGCATCCCGAAACTGCAACTGATGTGTGGGCCATCGACCCTGAAACACATCCTAAAAGTAATGATGTAGTGGGTCCTCGACCCTGGGATGCATCCCGGAACTGTAACTATTGATGCAGTGGGCCCTCGACCCTGGGACACATCCCGAAACTACAACCGACAATGGGGGCCCTCAACCCTGGGACGCATCCCAATACCGCTGACAATGTGGGCCTCGCCCTCAAATTGATAATGTAGTGGGTCCTCGACCCTGGGACGTATCCCGAAACTACAACTGATGATGCATTGGGCCCTGGACCCTGGGACGTATCCCGGAACTGTAACCGATAACGTGGGCCCTCGACCCTGGGACGCATCCCAAAACCGCTAACAATGTGGGCCTCGTCCTCAACCTGATGATGTAGTGGGTTCTCGACCCTGAACTGGTACTGATGTGGGCCTCGCCCCAATCTGATATTGATGTGGGCCTCGCCCCCAGACTGACACTGTTGTGGGCCTCAACCCAAACTGATATGGGCCTCACCCCAAACTGATACTAATGTGGGCCTTCCCTCAAACTGATACTGACGTGGGCCTCGCCCCAAACAGATACTGATGTGGGCCTCGCCCCCAAACCGATACTGATGTGGGCCTCGCCCCAGATTGATACTGATGTGGGCCTCGCCCCAAACAGATACTGATGTGGGCCTCGACCATGGGACTCATCCCCAAAAATGCTGCTGATGTGGGCCTCGACCCTGGGACTCATCCCCAAAACTGCTGCTAATGTGGGCCTCGGCCCTGGGACTCATCCCCAAAACTAATGCTGATGTGGGCCTCGGCCCTGGGACTCATCCCAAAACTGCTACTGATGTGGGTCTCGACTCTGGGACTCATCCTCAAAACTGATGCTGATGTGGGACTCGACCCTGGGACTCATCCCCAAAACTGATACTGATGAAGGCCTCAACCCAAGCTGATACTAATGTGGGCCTCGACCCCAAACTGATATTGATGTGGGCCTCGACCCCAAACTGATATTGATGTAGGCCTTGCCCCCAAACTGATGCTGATGTGGGCCTCGCCCCCAGACTGATACTGATGTGGGCCTTGCCCCCAAACTGATGCTGATGTGGGCCTCGCCCCCAGACTGATACTGATGTGGGCCTCGTCCCCAGACTGATACTGATATGGGCCTCGCCCCAAACTGATACTGATGTGGGCCTCGACCCTGGGACTCATCCCTAAAACTACTGCTGATGTGGGCATCGACCCTGGGATTCATTCCTGAACCTGATGATGCTATGTTGCTGTTCCTCGTTGGCTTGCATTTGTCGTTTTCTCCTTTTTTTTAAAACCTGTGAACAAAAACAAGACAAAGATTGCGTGTATATGACGTGTATGCATGCATGCCTGAATGTGTTTCCTATTCCGATGGGTTAGGTCTTCCACCAGTTATCCAGGTGATTGCTCGGTCTTTTCTCTGGTCTCATGGTTCAATTTCTTGTTATACTTCTTATTCATGGGGTGGTAGACTGGTCGCCCCCAGTCTTTATTTAGCTTTCTGCTCTCCGCTGTTTGCACTTGGTCAAGATGAACCACATGGTGGGGCCTTCCATATCATCATACTATATGACATTCTACGAAATAGTCCCAATAGTTATACATATTATCGTCCTCAAGGAATGCCCAGTAATGAAACCAGAGAACATTCAAAACACTCAATGCAACTCAAATCTGAGTTTTTGAATAAATGATCTATGCCAAACTCAAAGTGTGTGTGTGCAAAGGTTCTTTCACAGCTTGATCCTTAAGTAAGCCAACTCAATGATTTCATTTCAAAAATCGGGATGGGTGGGTCAAACCAACCTAGATGTCTCAGGTATGTTCTTCAATTGTTTTTTCGTGCTCAATGTGGTATGGCTTTATTTTTCTTTTCTTTCGTCTCTTTTTTTTCTTTCATTTGTACTTTTTCCTCTTTTTTTTCAACACACCTACCCTTTAAGGTAGCATTTCTCCTCATGGTGGTCCTAATACTCGCCCATGGGTAGCTTCACGTTTATCGGTTATAGGCGGTTTATTTCTTTTCTTTAGAGACTCTTTTTTTTTGCAACCATACCACACATCATAACACAAGAAATTCATGATAGACATCTAAACAAACGGTCATTCATCGACCCGCAATTTCTTCAACTAGTCACCTTGCCAACTACTCAGGTTTTCACCGCTAAGAACCTATAGTGAAGTGCTTACGAGTCTAACATAGATCAACAATTCAAAGCATCAGATAAATGCACATCAAGAGTTTATCGTTTCTAAGATTTCATCATAAAGCAAACGATTTCATCATCGGACTTATGCCTAACTATTAGGACTAAGAACACAATTTTTTTTTCTTTTTTCTTTTTTTTTCCTGAAGGCCCCCCAATAGTCTTTCTATCCTTGCCGTAAGGTTTTATGTTTCTCGATTTCTTTTTCCCCGATATCTATGTTTGCTAAACTCTTCTTGACAAGCCCCCTCTATTTTCTAACCCAACAGATATCTATGATGGCTTTTAAGACACATAGGGTTAACATGATGCGTGTATGCATGAGATCCATGAGATGCACGTGGTTATCAAAAGCATAAAAGGGAAACTTCTATAGGACATACAACTACGGTTCATATGCGGGTTTGCAGGGGTATATACAAAGGCTCTCGTCGACGAAGGATTGCCCACAACTAGGTCTCCCCACTCAAGGGTTCGAGCGACCAAGTGAGCGCACCCTTTTTATACCTAAAGGTACGTACCAACGAGATATGGTGTGTGACTGACTATCAAATGGATTTCCCGTTGTAGATTCCCCAGAGGGAGGGTGGAGCTAGGCTCTCATAAGTACCCAATCCCCTTAGGCTCTTATCGCTTGGTGTCAGGAATAAACAACGAGTCCTCCAAATTAGTCCATCACAGTAGGCTACAAGTAGATGACTATCTAGGTGCCTTCACAGCTTTTCCTTATAGAAAGGTAGTGAGTGAAGGAAGACACCAAACCATCACTTAGACTTAAGAATGCCTTTGATTACACCCCATTTAACCCACTATAGACACGGTTAACTAAAGCACAAATCACAATCATCACAAGACATTATTTCGGGGCCAATTCTCTTATCCCCAGTGGAGTCGCCAGACTGTAGGACACAAAAATCGGCGACGCTGTTCTAGGCTCGCGGCCTAGTTGGGAGTATGGAATAGCTCGCGGGGAACTAAACCGGAGAAATAACATGGAGTCACGACCCGGTGTGAACCGGGATAAAGATTTAAGGCTGCACTCACCCCTCGCAAGGGAAGACCTCAAACCGTTGGGTTCGGAATGGTCCCTTACTTATCTCACTTGTAATAATATGATTTGTGCAATAAACTAACCGAATCTACTCAACATGCTCAAGAACAACCTATATCTAGTTCATGTTCATCAAGATAAATCATATGTCTAAGTTTGCATACTTTGAAAGTAAGTCATCATAACACTCGACAACACATGGCAATCTCATGAACATATTTCAATTATATAATGCGAAATGCAAACAATAACATAAACTTACTGCAAATTCCAAACGCAAAACGAATAACTAATTATGCTTAAAAATAAACAACTAAATCATGATTAAATACAAATAACATACTAGACTAAATCATGCTTACAAAAATAAATAACGTACTAGCAACCTATTCATGCTCAAATACACTGTTGGATGAAACGAAATACGTGTGTCTCTTAAGTAGTACGTGGCATTGTATCTCGAGTGCAAACCGCACTACCGTCCATTCGGATTCGGCTACAGAATTTACGTCCGGGTTTCCATCCGATATACCACAAAAGAGAACACTCATTCCGTTCATCCGGAATTCACATCATGCTTCCACTAACGACTCTCATGCGATAATATATTAAAATAAATAAAAGAAACGAAAGATAATAAGTAAAAAAGGGTGCCCTCAGGTCTAACCTCTTTTGTCGTGTCTCGAAAGCGCGTTACATGGCCGTCGGAAGGGTTGATATTCTGTAACTTTCCTTGTTCACTAATCCAACGTTTTTCCTCGCTGTTTCGCTGTTTGGGCTGCTATTTTCACTCCGTTTCGCTTTGGTTTTAAGGGTATTTTCTGGTCACTACTTTTGGTAATTAGGGTACTGTTTTGGGAGTAGTTTTGGTGGTCAGTTTACGGTAATGCGGGGGCAGTGAAGGTGTGGCTTAGGGTGAAGTTTTGGGAGTAGTTTTTGAAGGATTTGCGGAGTTGATCGAGGGTTGGTCAGGGACAGATTTACGGAGTTGATTGAGGGAGATTTGCGTGAATATGAAGAGCTGTTGTGAGGGGGATTTGCGTGGATATGGAGGGCTGTTCAGTGAGGGGGTTATGCATGAAGATAGATATGTGTGTTGGCTGTGTGGGAGAGAGAATGATTGCTTGAATATGGCAGTGAGGGGTTCTTATTGTGCGTGAATATTGGCAGTGTGAAGGACAATTGCGTGAGGTGAGGTTTGCTACGTGAGGGCTATTGAGGGCTGCTTTGAGGCTGGCTACGTGTTGTTGTGGGATTAGCAACGTGAGTGGGGGGCTTTGTGGCTAGTGGCCGAGTGTATGCTGCACGTGAAGAGGGAGTGAGGGCCTGAGTAGACTTGGCACGGTTTGTGTGAGTGGGCTACGTGTGTGTACGTGAGTGTGTGCTTTGGTTCACGTGAAGTGAGTGTGAGTGGCTGTTAAGGGTTTTTGGTCTGTCCGAGCTAGTTGGCTATTTTCGTGAGGGTTTATTTGAGAGAGAGAGAGGGCCAAGGAGTGGGAAGAGGCAGTGGGTGCGTGAAGGTTCTTGGGACGTGAGGGCTAGGTGGCAATTTGCGTGAGGGGGTGATCTGCCTGGTGAGTTTCTCTCGGCTGAGTGTGGAGAGAGAGAAGATGCTTAGATTATTTTCTTTGTGTTTTCGTGAGAATGAGCTAGGGTCAGAAAGGTGAGGTTAAAGGTTCTTTTATAGGCAAATGGATGGGTTTACCTTGTGTGAATAGGGAAATAATTTGTGTATTAATGGGGATATCTTTTAATTAGGAAAATATTTTAATTTGATTTGTTTTTTTTCTTTTGATAGGGATATGATTTGATTTGTATCTTTTAATTAGGGAATGTATTTTAAGTGGATTAGGAAAGTATTTGATGAGATTTCTTTAATTTAGGAAGAGGGTTTAATTTAATTTAATTTAATTTGTGTTTTAAATATGTTTTAATTATTTGGATTGGGCTTGGGCGAAACGGGCTTGGTGTATGGTTTGTGGGGTTTTGGGTTGAGGGTGTGTTTTAAAACGGAAGTCCAACAAGCGAACCTGAAGCTACTCCAGCGAATTAAATCCAACAATGTGTCAATTCTTGACTATTCCCTTCCGACGTCTGTTTCCCGCGGCTTTCACAACTAAAGAGGTAGTGTCTCCATACGAGACTCATCATCGGGACTTACATGCAAAAATGCAGTGCCTACACCCATTAAGCACAAATACAACAATATTAGCCCAATTCAAAAATAAAGGCTTATTTTAATTAATACAAAATTCCAAATTTCACATTAATCTTAATTAAAGTGTATTAGCCACAATTAATTAGTTAAATTAATATTTCCAAAACACCAATTTATCGAATTAATAATGCTTTAATTTAATCAGCTAATGTCCAACACAAATTGAAGCAAAATCAATCTATATCATGCTTCTTCACTCACGGCAATATGCATAATTTTATATCCAATTTTGATTTCAATCTAATTAAATCAACAATCAATATACTCATCATGCTTTAAAACACATCCAATAGTCTAAAATCAAAAATCACCATGATATATTCTAGGGGTCATACATTCGGCCATAGCAAGGAATTATGGGAAAATTTATCCAATCAATTTTTCTCAAATTTTAAGATGCATAAATCTAATTCATCATCATCCAAGCTCAACCAAACCATCAATTTGAAGAAATCATGCATAAATCATAAAAACCCCAAATTAAAGTATATAAACCCTAAATTCATTTCATGCTTAGAAAATGCTCCGATATCATTGTTGGGTTCCTAGAACATTCCAAGGATCTTCTAAGTCATGATTAGTGTGAATACTAAAAGAAGTTGCGAAAAAACTTACATTGATCGGTTGGATGGATGTATGAAGTTCAACACTTTTTGTGTTTGAGGAAGAGCTCCAAGCTTATCCTTGTGTTCCAAACACTTGGGAATGGTTTCCCTAACACCTTGGTTGACTCATTTGTAGTGCTAGCTTGAAGAAAAATTGCAACAAAATTCTTTCTAGGAGAGGGAAGCTCACGACATTTGCAAGATGGAGAGGAGAGAGTGTTTTCAATTTTTGTGTATTTGATTTTCAAAAAATCTAATACCATTTACCAAATCAAATTTGGTATATGTCATTCAAATGAAATAAAATAATGCAAAGTGTGTAGAGATTGTTTAGATTGTTGAATAAGCAATCTAATGCTTACACTCCATTTCAACCACTTCCATCACTAGTCAAAAGTGTGAAGAGTCAAGTCAAGTAGGTCCCACCACTTGTAAATTCCGACTTTAAGTCGAACAATCTCAATGCCCAACTTCGCTCAGACACTGGTTCATTTTGTTGGGAAGCGGCCGTGAGTGCGCAGCGGAAAATTAAAATTATTATGCCATTTTCCCTTTGCCCAAAACCTATTTGTTTTTATTATTCTACAAGCCTAGGCATGTTACTATATATTCTAAGCATAAAACTCATAAAACATGCAAAGAACATAAACCTAAACATGCTAACTATCATAAATGTTGGACAAAATGACCCATAGCGTCACTATTTGCACAGATCATTGTGTTGTTGTAGCAAATTAACTATGTGACAAGGAAATTGCACTCTCATCATTTGTGATTAGATCACCATAAATATATAAATGAAGAGAGGTCCCTATGATTAGTTCCTGGACTGAGAATGATATGAGACAGTATCAGTCCCCGAAGGATTAATCATTGAATATCCCTAGCCGGAGTATTATCGAGACTGGACATCGATAATGCGGAATAGGCTAGTATTACACTTGTGTGCGTTGTGAGGGCACAACGGCATAGTTCTCATATATATAAGTATTGGATACTTATGCAAGTGCGATAGGAGGTCGTGTTTCACCGATGGTACGGGAAACAGCTTCGCTCTGGATAGACCCCTCGGAATCCCATTGGTATTATAACTATGTGTCTATGGGAGGCCGAAATCAAGGTAGGTGTGTATAGTCTTAACCTGAGACTTACATCGCTAATACTTACGATAATCGATAAACTTTGGTCTTGGTGGTACAGGCTTTAACCGGTTCTGCGTACACCACTTCTGGGTTTATCAGAGAGTCGTAGTGTATGGGTGTGATGTCGAGACGGAAGTGTCACTTCAGTCATTATGGAGATGATGTCACGCTGGATACGGTACTAGTGCTCTTGAGTGTTGCGCAACCAATCGGGATATTGTGACCAGGTCATAACTATCCGATTATAGAGACTATGTTACCAGACATCCGATATGTGCTTCGGACGGGGCAGACACTTATCCAGCCCCAGCCCTAGCACGTGACTATCTGATACTGGGCCGATATGCACAATACAATAGTATACTACGCTTGATACAGATCTTTAATATTCTTAAAATGGATATGTCCGGAGAATTGGGAAGACTTGGTGCTTTGCTAGGAGTCGACCTTGTCTCGTAAATCGGTAGAACGTAGTACTTGGTACGTACGTGATTCGGATACTCCGACGACCGTATTTACTGCCAGCTTATCCGGGGATCTCATGGGTCGCTTCCCGATAATCCACCGATGACGCACAACTCGCACTCTTGAATAATCTGGGATTATAATAGAAGAGAGAGAAAATTAATCTAGGATTAATTTCGGAGATATTTTATCTAGGATAAAATATCCTCTAGAGAGAGATAACGATTAATTTGGAATTAATCGGTTAATTGATATATTCGATATATTAAATGAAATTAGATTTCGACGCAGAATTAAAATTAGATTTTAATTCGGGCGAACGATTAATTTAGAATTAATTCGTTAGCGACGTGAATAATGAATTCGCTAGGCGTAATCATTTAATTATGACGCGACGGAAAAATCGTTAATTTGGAATTAACGAACCCGAGCCGGGTGTGATTGCGAGCGCATTCGTATTTCGAATTCGAGTGCGGCGACGCAAGTCAAATCAATCGGTCGCATCAAGCGTCAAATCACTTGTCACTTTGAGTGATGTGACTTGACATCATGACACTTTGATAAAGGTGATATGAATAATGATGGATTTGACATAAAGTGTAAAAAGCATTTTGGAGGGAAAACTTTATGCTTTTGGCTCCAACTTTTTGCTTGATTTTGAATTAAAGCAAAAGGTAAATCATTTTATATTTTGGAAAATATAAAAGGTAAATTGATTTTTACACTTTTTGGTAACAAGTCAACACTTTCATCTCTCTCATTTTTTCTCTCTTCTCCTCACGCCAAAACCGTTTCTTTTCTTCACTGGTTTTGAACCAGAAATACCGTGAGTTTTAGGGAAGCAAGAGTGGGTTTTCATGGTGAAAATTCAAGTGCTAGCACACTTACGAGTCTTGCGAAGGTGGTAGGGAGGTTCGACCATGAGCGGGATCCGTCCGACGATGCAAGGAGCTCCATTTCAAGCTCAAAAACAGAAGACAGTGGGCAGTGGACTGCTGTAGTTCACGCATGTAGCAGTGAGCATTTTGGGCTTCATTCGTCTTCAAATCGACTCAACCAACTGATGTAAGTATTCCGCTATCTTCGTTGGTGTATTCACACATTGATTTCATGTCTTGTTTGATCTTGGGACCTAGAATAAAACCTACAAATGGCATCAAGAGCTATAGGTACAAGCATGAAAAATGTAGGGCTTAAAATTGGGTATTTTGGATTTGAGCATGATTTTATAAAATTGGATGTTTAAGCATGCTTAATATATGTTTATTGAAGAATTATTTGACCAATTTCAACAAAATGTGATTGGATCAATTTTGCCCAAATTTGAAGTGTTGGCCGAATGTGTGATGTGTTTGGAGTTCTTGGAATTTTTTGTTTTTTGATTCATTTGATGAGTTGGAATCATTAAGGATAATGTTAATTTGAAACTAGTTAGATTGGATTTTGAATTGAACATAAAATCCCCAAAAGTTATCACCTTGGCCGAATGTGTATGTATTTTGGATTCTTGGAATTTTTTGATTTTTGATTCATTTGATGAGTTGAAATCATTTAGGTTGATGTTAATTTGAATAGAATTGGATTGGATTTCGAATTGGACAAAAACCCCAAAATCCTTGTGTTGGCCGAATGGTATTATTGCCCTAATGTCTTGGTAATTTTGGTTTTGTGACATTGGATGTGTATGAAATCAAATTGGATGGAGATTTAATGTCGATTGTGGGTTCGATTGGATTGAAACCAAATCGGACACAAAAATCCCTCCTTGGCCGAGAGCTTTGTAGCATGTAAATGGGTTTGATTTTTCAATTTGTGTGTTGGACATATATAATGAATTGAGTATGATTAATTGGACTAATTTAGTGTTTTAGAAATGTTGATTTAGTTGATTAATCATGTAATACACTTTAGTTTAATTGAATATGAAATTGGATTTTGTATATTTAATTAATTGGGCCTAATTTTGGAAAATGGACTTTAATGTTGTATTTGGGCCTATTGGGCTTGATTTATCAAGTTGGGTTTAGGCCAAATGGATTGGATCCAATTGGGCCCAAAACCTTAACCATAAAGCCCAAATGCAACTAATGAACCTTTAAAGTTCAATTGGGCTAATGGGCCAAGATTGATTTATGGGCTTATGGGGGGTAAATCCCGGATTGGACTTTGGTTATCGGTTTGACCCGAGTTGACCAAAAGTCCACGCCTTAAGAAATCAATTAAAAGCCCATTGGACTTTAATTGAATTGACGTTGGACGTTAATCGGTCTTTGAGACGCGTTACAATTAAATTTGGAATTTAAATCGTAAAAGGTTTATTAAATAAAAGTGTAATATTTAATTTGGAATTGAATAGTGAATTAGTATTAAATACATGTTAAATTAGATTTAATGATGTAGTTTAATTTAATTCATGAATTCGTACTTTAAGTACTTATTCGCAAAAACGAGTTTGACTCGAACAAAATCAAATCGTTGTTTGAACATTGGATGATCACTTAATTATCAGATTAATTAATTTGATTAGATTGATTGATAGCATGCTTATGTGTGTGAATACGTGGTTGTGTTGAATGAATAATGTATATCGGATGGATATTAGTCGGGTGGGCAATTTTAGAAATTGTTGTAATAAATTCGATTTATTAAATTGGACCTGCGTGTCCAGCCTTATCACCTCTATTCTCTTTGTATTCTCTTCTCACCTATTCCCCTCTATGTATATGAGGTTTCTTTAGAAGTGTAGTGTAACGGGTAGAAGTAGTTCAAGTGCTAGCTTGAGTGAGAAAGGGAGAGATTTGATCTAGGATCAATGTGTTAAGTATCCATCCGCATATCATTATTATTTTATTTCATACTCGCTTTATTATGTATTTAGAATGCATGTTTAAGGGTGTATGATGATGAGACCTTAACAAAGATAATTAAATTGGTAGCCAATTTGCACGCCAAAAACCCTCGTTAAATATCAAGCATTTATTTTCCTTCCATTGAGTGATTCTTACTCAAGATCCGAGATTGGCAGGGTTGTTGGCCAAAGTCAAGCCCTTGTCCGTCAAAGATGTGTTTTAATCACGAGGCTTTGTTCCATATCGGTGTCGTGTCCAAGTTGTGGTTTGTTGGCCAAAGTCAAGACCACTTCTTGTCCATTGACATTGATTACGAAGCTTCCATGTCAATGGGTCCGCGCTTGACTGGGATCACTAGGTTTGTTGTGCCAAAGCCAAGGCCTAGTTGATTCAGAGGAAAAAGGTTAGGGTATACATTCGATGTATAGACATATATAAGATATATGTTTGGGACTTGGATGTCCACCTACTGGATCTAGGAGTTGGATGAGATCCAATTGATCTTCGAGATCTACCTAGTTAATTATCATACAATTTGTTGGCCAAAGTCAAGATTGTGTGATATTTAACGGGATCCTAGCCCACTAGGAAACACGGTTTCCCGAGTACTCGACAGAGGGTTAGAGGCTCGACGAAAAATAGTGGGAGGCAAGTATTGAATTTGCAACATTCGTTCGAATACTCGCTAAACGCGCTCATCTATGTTTTACTAGTCATATTAATCAAAAGTATTAGTTGGACTAATATTTTACGTTGTTTTAAATAATATATATAGTTGGACTATATACAAACTCATTCAATATATAGTTGATTTTATAATTGGATTATAGTAATCAATATAATTGAATTAAATTGATAGTTGATTTTATAATTAGATTATAGTAATCAATATTAAAATTATAGTTGATTAAATAATTGGATTATTGTAATCATTATAATAAATAGTACCTTATTAAAATTGATTAAATAGTTGGACTATTAAAATCAAGAAAGAATTGAAAAGTTGGATATTTAAATATATAATTTGGGATTAAAATATTTAAATGATTTAATTTTCAAATTGGGAATAAATAATAGGTTAATTATTTGATAAAATAACTTATTATGACTAAGCCCATAATTAAGCAAATAAGTAGAGCATAAAATCTTTGGAAGATTTATGTGATGATGACTTTAGTGCTTAATTAATATACTTATCATAAATCTATCTTTAGATTAAAAGTATTAAATTGCAATTAATAATTCTTAAAGAATTGATTGACTATTCTAGAGGTGAAAATCAAAGTTTGCAATTGGGCGTGTTGCACAAGGTGCACATCGTTTCGATATTTCGAAACCAAGGCTTGGCCAAAAGTTTGTGAAATATTGAAAAGATAATTGACATATCCCAAAGTGACTACCATTTGGATATGGAAGACACGAAGGAATTAAAGAAAGGGCGAGGCTCTGACTTTAAAAATATTTGTCAAAGTTATGTTCACTACTAGTATTGAAATTAGATTTTAAATACTTAGTGTGGTACAAAAAATATATGTATTGATGTTCAGAATCCGCTATGAGTTGGATACTAACTTCAAGCTGAGATTTCTCTGCAAATCGGAAACGGGACGAAAGTCGCTGTTTCGACCGTAGATACTGTTGGAAAAATTAATCCATGTCCCAAGATCAAAAGCACAAGCAAAATATATATATAAAAGAATGAACAATATTGAAGTATGGCGGAATCATACTCACAAAGATCGGAATGCGGATGCGTTGATGAAACAAAAACTTCCTCCTTTGTGCAGTGAGGGTTTCGGCCAAGGTGAAAAGAGAAGCTCCAAGCAATGTTTGATCCTTCCAAGCTCTAAGATGAGTTTCCCATAACACCTTTGTATGATCCCTTGATGGTGCTAGCCAAAGTTGGAATTAAAGTTCCAAACTTGTACACTTTCTTCTAGTCTTGCCACAAAAACAAATGAAGAAATGGAGAGCCAAAACTTGCTCACTGTTTCGGTAATTTGAGAGGGAGAAGAGATCTGATTTTTTGTTACAAAAATCAATTTATATTTATGCCATAATATTTATTAAATAATAATAAACTTATGACACAAACCATGCAAAGGCTTAGAGTGTCAAACACTCAATTTCCATGCAAAACCCTTGAGTGCATTGTACACTATCTCCATGCAATACATCAATAATTAAATAATGCAAATAATGACATGTGTCATGTGGGCCCCACACGTTTCCAAATGAAAGTGGGCCCACGTGCACTCACGCGTTCGGGTCCGATATTTCCGAAATACCGAACTTACGTCGCGACGTTAATTAAATCGAATTTAAATAAATAATTGCGCCTAGCGAAATTATTATTTACGTCGCTAACGAATTAATTCTAAATTAACTCGTTTGCCCGAATTAAAATCTAATTTTAATTTCGCGTCGAAATCGAATTTCGATTATTATATCGAATATAATAATTTCACGATTAATTCCAAATTAATCGTTCTCTCTCTTTATTTAGTACTTTATCCAAGATAAAGTGTCTCCGTAATTAATCCAAGATTAATCGAGTTTGAATCATACGTCATTGGTGAATCTTCGGGAAGCGACCCAAGAGACCTCTAGATATGTTGGCAGTAAATCCGGTTGTCGAACTATCCGAACACGTACGTACCAAGTACTACGTTTTTACCGATTTACAAGACAAGGTTAGCCTCTACAAAACGCCATGCCTACCCAATTCTCTAGAAATATTCTTACTGGAATATTAGATCTATAACAGGCGTAGCATACCGTAGTATAGTGTATATAGAACCAGTATCGGATGATCACATGTAAGGCCTGGGGCTGGAGATGTGTCTGCCCCGTACGATACACATATCGGACATCAAGCAACCAGTCTCTTTGAATCGGATAATCCTGACCTAGTCATATTATCCCGATGGTTGCAACCATTATAGAGTACTAGTTCTGTATCCCTCGCGATCATCTTCTCCATATGTCTGAAGTGATACTTCCATCTTGACATCACATCCAATACACTACGATTCTCGATAAACCCAGAAGAGGTGTACACAGAACCCGTTAAAGCCCTGGACCACCAAAACTAAAGTTTACCGATTGTCGTAAGTACTAGCGATGCAAGTCTCAGGTTAAGATCATATGCACCTACCCTGAAGCGGACTCCCATAGACACGCAGACATACTACCAATGGGACTCCGCGGGGTCTATCCAGAGCGAAGCTGTTTTCCGTACCATCGGTAAAACACAACCTCCTACCGCACTTGCATAAGTATCCTATACTTAAATATATGAGAACTATGCCGTTGTGCCCTCACAACATGCACGAGTGCAGTACTAGTCTATTCCGCATTATCGATGTCCAATCTCGATAATACTACGACTAGGGATATTTAATGATTAAACCTTTATGGATTGATACTGTCTCATATCATCACAATCCGGAACTAATCATAGGGACTTTTACCATTTATATATCAAAGTAAATAAATTACAAAACGGTAAAAGGCAATTTCATTACTACATAGTTAATTTTGTACAATAATACAATATCATTTACAAAATAGTGACGCTATGGGTCATTACTGTCTAACAATCTCCCACTTGGCCTATAGCCAGTCACTCAAGCATCTAATACCTGAACTATGTACATGTCGCTCAAACTTTTCCCGAGGAATAGCCTTCGTCAGCGGATCTGCAATATTATCCTCTGATGCGATCTTTTCGATTTTCACATCGCCACGATGTATGATCTCTCGAATCAGATGGAATCGTCGAAGAACATGTTTGGATCGTTGATGAGACCTTGGTTCCTTAGCCTGTGCTATAGCCCCACTATTGTCACAATACAATGGAACGGGCTCAGCTGCTAACGGAACTACTCCTAATCCAATTAGAAATTTACGGATCCAAACTGCCTCTTTTGCTGCTTCAGCTGCTGCAATGTACTCTGCTTCAGTTGTTGAATCGGCAACAGTATCTTGCTTGGAAGATTTCCAGCTCACTGCTCCGTTATTCAAGCAAAATATGTACCCGGTTTGCGACTTGAAGTCGTCTCTGTCGGTTTGGAAACTTGCATCGGTATATCCAGATACCTCAAGTTCTCCATCTCCATAGATTAAGAAAACATCCTTAGTTCTTTTAAGATACCTAAGGATACTCTTAACCGCCATCCAGTGATCTGTCCTGTCTGGATCGGCCTGATATCGACTGCACATGCTCAAAGCATAGGACACATCAGGTCGTGTACATATCATGGCATACATGATCGATCCGACTGGCGAGGCGAACGGAGTCCGACTCATGTTGTCTCTCTCATCTTGTGTTTTAGGACACATGTCCCTAGATAGAAAGACGCCATGTGATGTTGGCAACAGTCCCCTCTTGGACTGATCCATGTTGAATCTCTTCAACACTTTATCATATATGTACTCTGGGAGAGTCCAAGTAGCCTTCTAGATCTATCCCGGTAGATCTTTATTCCTAGAATAAAAGCTGCTTCTCCCAGATCTTTCATGGAGAATTTCAATGAAAGCCAAGCTTTCACCGACGTTAACATGGGAATGTCATTGCCTATAAGCAATACATCGTCGACATAAAGGACATAAAAGTCAGTGCACTCCCACTAACCTTCTTATATACACAAGGATCATCTACGTTTTGAATGAAATCATATTCTTTTATGACCTCATCAAAACGTTGGTTCCATGACCTCGATGCTTGCTTCAGTCCATAAATGGACCGATTTAACTTGCAAACCTTGTTTGCAAGTCTTGGTGCGATAAAACCGTCAGGTTGTTGCTTATAAACATCCTCCAACAGGTTTCCGTTAAGGAAAGCGGTTTTTAACGTCCATCTGCCATATTTCGTAATCGTAATATGCAGCTATTGCAAGCATTATCCGAATGGATTTAATCATGGCAACGGGTGAGAAAGTTTCGTCATAATCAACTCCAAGTTGTTGACGATACCCCTTCGCTACAAGCCTAGCTTTGTACGTTTGTATGTTGCCATCCATGTCTGTCTTCTTCTTGAAGACCCATTTGCATCCAATAGGCTTTACGCCTTCTGGTGCATCAACCAGTGTCCAAACTTGGTTGGTATACATGGAATCCATTTCGGCCTTCATGGCCTCTTGCCATAAAGTGGATTCGATACCTTGTATCGCTTCCTTTTACGTAGCCGGTTCAGTATCCTCAATAAGATTAATATCTACATGAGGCGAGATCAGGAATCCATACCTCTCAGGTATTACCCTGACTCTCTCCGACCTACGTAGTCCTTGTGTAATTGAAGATTGTGGTTCAGTCTCATCCTGGATGGACTGTTCATGTTCCGTTCTTGATTCATTGCCAGGAACAGTATCACTACGACTTTCGTCGAGTTCTACTTTCCTCCCACTAAACACTGCATTTATGAATTCCTTCTCAAGGAAAACCGCATGTAGAGCAACAAATACTTTGTTCTCTTGTGGGTAATAGAAGTAATATCCTTTGGTTTCCTTAGGATATCCAACAAATAGGCATTATCTGATTTGGGTTCAAGTTGGTACCTTCCAAACGTTTGACGTATGCCCAGCAACCCCAAATCTTCAGGAATGAGAAACCTGGTTTCTTTCCTGTCCATATCTCATACGGAGTCTGTTCAACAGACTTTGACGGAACCTTATTCAAAATAAGAATTGCACTTTATAATGCATGTCCCCAGAAGGATATAGGTAGCTCAGTGCGACTCATCATCGACCTTAC
>SKCR01007935.1:0-24326 GCA_019454045.1 Zanthoxylum bungeanum | reverse complement strand
TGTCATGATTATCCGATTAAAGAGACTAGTTGCTTGTGATCCGATATATGCTTCGTACGGGGCAGACACTATTCCAACCTCAGGCCTTACATGTGACATCCGATACTGGATCGTAATACAGAATACTACGTATTTTACGCCTGACAAAGATTATATATTCCAGTAAGAATATTTCTGGAGAATTGGGTAGGCTCGGTGCTTTACTAGAATCCAACCATGTATTGTAAATCGGTAAGCATGTGGTACGAGGTACGCACTTAATCGGATAGTCCGATAACCGGATTTACTACCAACATATCCAGAGATCTCTTGCGTCACTTCCCAAAGATTCACCGATGACAGTTGACTTGAATTAGAATTTATTTAGGATTAATTAAGAGAGAGAAAATTAATCTAGGATTAATTGAGGCATTATTTAATCTGGGATTAAATGTGTTCGGAAGAGAGAGAGCACAATTAATTTGGAATTAATCGGTAAAATAAATTTAATAATTAAATTTGATATTTCTATTCAATTTATTCATATGGGCTAAAATTAATATATCGGATATATTAATATGAGTTGGATTTCATTACGAAATTAAAGTCGGACTTTAATACGAACGAACAGAGTAATTTAGAATTAATTCGTAAACGACATTCGTAATAAATTTATGAGGCGTCGTTATTTAATTAAATTAGATTTAATTATTTAGCGACAAGAATTCGTTTAATCGGATTAAACGGATCCGAG
The DNA here is from genome assembly GCA_019454045.1 of Zanthoxylum bungeanum. Taxonomy (NCBI): domain Eukaryota; kingdom Viridiplantae; phylum Streptophyta; class Magnoliopsida; order Sapindales; family Rutaceae; genus Zanthoxylum; species Zanthoxylum bungeanum. Next base: position 23,593 of record SKCR01007935.1, on the reverse strand, counting down.
CCGCGGCAAACATTCGTAGAATCCATTTGAATTTTGAATTTCAAATGTGGAGCCCACTTCATATGTAGTAGTTGGGAGAGTGGTTGGCATTTATGCCAAACCACCCACTTTCCAACCACCTAGAAATGCTTTTGGTGAAACCATTTACCCAACTACCTTGTTTAGGTGAAAATGATAAATTGGTTTTTACCAAAACCCATCTCTCTCTCATTTGTATACACAACACACAAAACTCTAAGACTTTGAACCCTAAAGTGGCGTGAATGCTCTCCTCACTCTCTTTGATTTTGTTCCAAAATCAACAAAGCTAGCACTTCCAAAAGTCTTCTAAGGTGATAGGGAAACCAACTCAAAGCTTGGAATCAACATACATAGCTTGAATCTTGGAGATCTTCATTCAAATTTTGAAAAGCCAAAACCATTCATTGTAAGTATATTCCGCACATTATAATGAATTTTTTCACACACATTCATGCTTATTAGATCATTGGCATGTTCTAGGAACACTAACACACTTTCACGAGGCTTGTTGATGCCAACAATCTCCTTAAATAAATTTGTCCCTACCTTAGGTGCAGTAGAACATGAGACGATTATTTCCCAGGATACAACGGAAAACAAACAAGTAAGGGCACCACCAAAACCCGTTTCCAACGGACCACTAAAGTGTTTGAACTCTTCCTTTACAAAAACAAAGAAAACCGATTGTTGTTGTGTGTGTTGTATGTTTCTATTCTCTGTAAAAATGAAATCACTACAGCCTTATAAAAGAAAATTAAACATGCCAATTATATCTCATAAATTATAGGCCTTTCACTTGAAGTAACCACCAACTTAATTAAATTAGCTGTTATTGAACTTCAAAAGGCATGGAAAAATTAAAGAGACTTGCAAAAATTGGCTGGGCCGGGCCTGCATAATTTGGTCCGGCATTCGTGTACGCAAGACGGGTGGGTGTACACGAGCCAAGCCTGTTCGGATTTTGATTTGCACCCCCCCAGCGCGCGCACGTAGAGAGAGCCTCTATCCTTATAACTCTTACTCATCTACATATTAGCAATCATATATAAACACAACTTCTCTCTAATAGCTTTCCCATGTGGGACAAGCACATTTCTCTTTATTTTCCAACACCAATTGGTGAACTTTGAGCAACAATATCTCATTCATCCAAGCACCATTTTAAGCATATGAATATACCATTTCGAACTACTCACGAAGGAGTATCCGAATCATTCAATAACAACCACTAACATGAAGTGGACCATGCTTGAAATTGTGCCTGAAAATGCTTACTCATAAGCATTTTCCAACAATCCCCCATATAAATGAAATTGACGAAAACGTCAAATAAAATTATTTTATAAAAAAATTTATATTGACCTGGAAGAGTTCAACGGTTCAACACCTGTATAGGATAGGTAGGCCTCAGCCTTTGAATCTTCTCTTATGAAAATATATCTCATTTACTGGATGACAGTGGACACGATGTCATTGAACTGTACTGTCGTACATGTAAATGGAGAACATATATCACACAGATATTTTGGCCATGAACATCTACCTGGTTTTACAAGAATTTCTAAAAATTGTGCCCCATACAATTTCCTTTGAAATGGCCACACTTCTCTCTCACATAGGTGATTTCTTATTTAAGAGTATCTCGTAATACTCTGCTCGGATTCCCGACGCATAAGAATCATTAAAATCCTTTGCTTAACCTCTATCCATACGAGCATCACTGTTTCATTTCACCATAGGAATGGACTATATGGTAACCCCCACAGTGAACCAATTATGTCTTTTACGAGTAGGTTGTCCCATTAAACCTAGATCTTGGGATCTCCAGTCAATAAGGTTGGGTTTTCTTTCGTAATAAACATTTATCTAATTGGCTTTAGTCTCATTCCCCTCGATAATTTCACAACTAACTCTTTGTTTAACCCTTTGGTTAGCGGATCCGCAATGTTATCCTTTGACTTAACATAGTCAATCGAAATAACTCCAGTAGAGAGTAATTGTCTAACGGTTGACCGGTGCTTACACACGCGTATAACGCAAGCGCACGTATCGTTCAAGTAGTATAAAAATATCGATCCCACGAGGACTTAATTCCTACTGTTGTTATTAATTATTGAATCTATTTATTTAGAAGTATCTAATTATAGGGAGAATGGAATTGATTGCTTTTAGTTGGTTGAATGTGGATTTGCTAATTAAAATAAATAAATAAATAGACAAAAGAAAATACTTAGGAAAATAACAAAAGACTCAAAGATCTAGGGTTGTGATTCATTCTAATATCTTTTAAAAGATGAAGTGGTTATTTTATGTTTGTGTAATAAATCGATTTACTAACTGGAACACGAAATAATGCAAAAGTCTATGTCGATGATTAGACGCAAATACCCAATTTAAATTGAACCATATGTCTATGTCAACCAAATTATCTGGATTCATTAAGCTTAAGTTCCAATTATGGCTACACCCGTCTGACAGGTATATTCCTATCCTGTAAGGAAATCTATTAAAGGGTTATCTATCCTCAAGGAAAATCGTGGCTATTAAGTCTAAGGCTGAAACCTAAAATCCCTATGTCTAGTTCATTTTAAATTTACCAGATCAATCTTATTGGTGATCAGACAACAAGAAGCATTAAGCTTAAGACTTAATAAGTAAATCTTTAAATTACCCAAACTATAAAATAACCCCTTATAAACCGGAGATATTAGAAGTCATCACAACCCCAGATAACTAACACATAACTCGGGCTAGTAAAAACTTAAAAGTAAAAGACATAAAGTAAAAATGCTGAAAAGTAAATTACAATAAAAATGCTAAGGTAAAAGGAATTAACTTCTACTATTTACTATTTAGATATCTCCCATAATATATTATATTAACTCGTTATGATATTACCAACCAGCCATATAGGCGATAACCTGATTAAGTCAAATTAAGTCCGACCAGCCTTAAAGGCGGAACCAAAATAAAACCTGCCATATAGGCGGTAAGGGAATTTAATTACCAACCGACCAATGTAGCTGTATCCTTTCTTAGTCAGGTTTAACAAGATTAAAATGAATTACCAACCGACCAATATAGTGGTATCCTTGTTAAGTCAAATTTTAAATGGTGAATACATTATAATTATGTGAGATTAATCTAACTAGCAATAGTAAAAGAATTACCTTTCACCTTAGCAAGGGGAAGTTACCTCATCATGGTAGAATAGTAAAATTGTAAAAGTAAAAGGTAAAAATAAATTACTATTACTATTACAAAAGTAAAATTACTGTTACTATTACATAACGTAATTAAAATTATTTACAAAACTAAAAACTAAAAAACTAAAGAAACTAGAGAGAGAAACTCCCTCTTTACACCAAAGAAGTGAGAGAGAATGGTACACTGAAATCTGAAATGTCGAGCTCAATTTATAGGCGTAGATTGGCTTCGGGCGTCGCGACGCCAAGACCTTTGGCGTCGCGACTCCAGAACAGTAACGCGTGGCACGCTAAGAGCTTGACACGTGGCAATTCTGGATAAGGAGATAAGGCGACACGTGGCACGGCAGCTGAGAGCTCAATTATGAAAATGACGTGGCGAAAGTGATTTTCGGCACCGTAGGATTGCGACACGTGGCACGTTGTGATTGGTTGATGATGACGTGGCATGACACGTGGCATAGTTGACTTGTTTGACCGATGATGTGGATGATGATGTAGCGACACATAGGATGACACGTGGCACACGTGGCGATGGTGATTGTCGGCACCGTAGGATGATGACACGTGTCACGGCACACGTTAGCAGATCGATTGTGATGGTGACACGTGGCACGGTGCACATTAGCAAAGTCAAACTTCTCAGATTCTGACTTGTTGACCAGGTGCACGTTAGCAAGACTCGGCGCACTTTAGGCGTCGCGACGCGCCAATTTACCAAAATGCTCTTTTTGCCAATTTTTCCTGTTTTGCTCCAAATCACCTCTAGAATGTCCTAAAACTTTATTTATCTACAAAATAACACAAAACACATCAAAATATTCACAAAACTCAAGAAATTATACAAAATATTAGGTTAAATGAATGAGAAATAATGATAGTTTTACCACTCATCAATGGTATTGTGTCTACGACGAATATGTCTAGACTTACCATTATACATATTGTTATGTGCCCTTCCAATTACAGATTGACTATCAATGAATGCAAATTACTGGCACTAGCTTAGGCCAACTTGAAATATCCTTTAGAAAATTTCAAAGCCATTCTGCTTCTTCAACACACTTATCTAATGCAATGAATTCTAATTCCATTGTAGATCTGGCTATCACAGTCTGTTTGGAGGATTTCCATGAGATAGCTGCACCTGCTAGTGTAAACACATAGCCACTAGTAGACTTTGAGTCTTTCATATCAGATATCCAGTTTTGCATCACTGTATCCTTCGACTACAGCTGGATATCTATGATAGTGCAACCCATAATTACGAGTAAAACGCAAGTACCTAAGTACTCTCACTATTGTTTTCCATTGATCAATTCATATATTACTCGTATATCTGCTGAGCTTGTTTACTGTACAGGCTATATCAGGCCTTGTACAACTCGATAGATACATCAAACTCCTGATCACTCTAGAGTATTCTACTTGAGATATACCATCTCTCCTATTCTTTGATAGGTGTAGACTCACATCTAAAGGAGTTCTAGCCACAGCAGAATCATCATTGTTGAATTTACCAAGAATCTTGTCCACATAGTGCGACTGATCAAGAATAAGTCCATCAGGACTTCTCGAGATCTTTATTCCCATAATGACATCTGCTAGACCCATGTCTTTCATGTCAAACTTGGATTTCAGCATATTCTTGGTAGATTTCACCATTTTAACATTACTCCCGACAATCAATATGTCATCCACGTAGAGACATAAAATGACACAGCCAACTTCTGTCTCTCTGACATAAATGCATTTATCACATTCACTGATTTTGAAACCATTTGCCAGCATGGTGTCATCAAACTTTTTATGCCATTATTTCGGAGCTTGTTTCAATCCATATAAGGATTTAACTAACTTACATACTTTCTTTTCTTGTCTGGAGCTATAAAGCCTTCATGTTGTTCCATGTAGATTTCTTCATCTAAATCTCCATTCAGAAAGGCTGTTTTCACATCCATCTGATGTACCTCAAGATTGCGCAAAGCTGCAATCGCTAATATCATCCTTATGGAATTTATTCTCATTACAGGAGAATAAGTATCAAAGTAATCAAGACATTCACGTTGTCTGTAACCTTTAATTACAAGTCTTGCTTTGTACTTGTCAATTGATCCATCTGCCTTTATTTTCTTTTTGAAAATCTACTTGGACCCTAAAGGTTTACATCCTGGAGGAAGATCCACTAACTCCCAAGTGTGATTTTGTAAGATGGATTCAATTTCACTATTGATGGCATCTTTCCATAAAGCACCATCAGCTGACCTTACAGCTTCATTATAGCTTTAAGGATCATTTTTCTAGCAAAAACGTCAGAAAATCTGGAGCAAATGATTTTTCCGTTCTAGCTCTTTTGCTACGTCTTGGTTCAAATTCAACAAATTGTTGATCCTCTGGAGCATTTATGTGCTCTTGGTCCTGACTATCTTCAATGATAGTCTCATGTGCCCGTTTGTGCACATTTGAATTCGAATTAGTTTTACAAGGAAAAATATATTCGAAAAAGGATGCATTCTTCGACTCCATTATCGTATTCTTGTGAATATCTGGTACATTAGATTCATGCACAAGAAATCGATAAGCATTATTGTTATGTGCATATCCTATGAAAATGCAATCAACAGTTTTTGGTCATATCTTCACCTTTTTAGGTGGAGGAATAACTACCTTGGCAAGACACCCCCACACTCGTAGAAATTTATAGAAATGTATTATTCTTTTCCACATTTCATAAGGAATTTTCTCTGCTTCTATCTGTGGTATCTTATTTAAAAGGTAATTAGCTGATAAGACAGCTTCTCCACACATATTATGAGGTAAGCCAGAGCTGATTAACATAGCGTTCATCATCTTTTTCAAGGTACGATTCTTTCGTTCCGTAATCTCATTGGATTGAGGTGAATAATGAGCTATGGTTTGATGTATGATTCCATTTTGTTCACAAAGTGATTCAAAAGGAAAAACATACTCACCACCACGATCACTTCTTAACTCCTTAATTCTTTTATTCAGTTGGTTCTCAACTTCATTCTTATAGAGAACAAATTTCTCTATAGCTTCGTCCTTGCTTTTTATCAAATATACATAGCAAAATCTCGTGCAATTATCAATAAAGGTAATAAAATATTTATTACCGCCTCTCGATTGTATTGAATTAAAATCATATACATCGATACGAATTAGATCAAGTGGTCCAGAGTTTCTTTCAATACTATGAAAAGATGATCTAGTTAGTTTTGCCTCAACACAAGTATCACACTTATGTCTGTTATCAATTTTAAAATTGAGAATGTGATTCATGTTAATTAATTTTCGCAATGAATTAAAATTAACATGTCATAATCTATCATGCCATAGATTAGAGTACTCAACAATATAAGCAGAAGAACTGGCTTTATTGATATTTTTGGGTTTAACAACCATTACAATGAGCTTAATAAGCCCATCAGTTACATACCCTTTTCCCACATACATTCCATTTTTAGTCAAAACTACTTTATCATACTCGAACACCATCCAGAATCCATGCTTGTTCAGAAGTGATCCAGACACAAGATTCTTCCTTATTTCTGGTACATACAGAACATTGTTCAAAGTCAACTCTTTCCCAGAGGTCATCTTTATAATCACATTTCCTTGACCTTCAATCTCAGATGTTGTTGAATTTCCCATGTATATTTTTTCCCCATTACCAGCAGACTCAAATGAAGAAAATATGCTCTTGTCCGAGCACACATGTCGAGTGGCACCAGTGTCAATCCACCACTCTCTTGGGTTAGAACCCACCAGATTCACCTCAGAAACCACAGCAGAAAGGTTAATGTCTAAAACATCTTGGGTCATGTTTTCCAGCACATTAGCCTCTTGTTTCTTTTTCTTCTTCGGCAGTCTGCACTCAGAAGACTTATGACCCATTTTGTCACATTTGAAACATATTCCTTGAAATTTGGATTTCTTAGAAACTCCTCCTTTAGGGCCCATCTTTGACCCTTTGTTCTTGAGGTTCTTGTTCTTATGGCCATGTTCAACAATATTTGCTTTGGCCTCATGATATATTCCTCTCTTGTCAGATACTCGGTTATCTTCCTCAATTATGAGCTTAAGAACCAAGTCTTCAACGCTCATTTCTTTTCGCTTGTGCTTTAGATAATTCTTGAAATCTTTCCAACCATGTGGTAGTTTCTCAATTATCGAGGCTACTTGGAAGGTTTCACTTAAAACCATCCCCTCAGCATGAATTTCTACCAGAATAATCCGTAGTTCTTGTACTTGACTTAACACATTTTGGAATCAACCATCTTAAAATCTAGAAATCGGCCTACGATAAATTTCTTAGTACCGGCATCCTCAGTTTTATATTTTCGATCTAAAGATTCTCAAAGCCTTTTTGCTGTTTTCATTCCGGCGTACACATTGTAGCATAATGTATGCCATGTTATGTACAAGGCCTGATATCAGTTTTGCTGTTAGCGTAACTAGCAGATATCAGTCCAATCCAGGTAATGACCATTGGATGGCCATTAAACATATCCTTAAGTATCTTAAAGGCACTAAGGATAAATTAATAATTTATGGAGGAAACGAACTGCAAGTTAATGGGTATACAGACGCCGATTTCCAATCGGATCCCGATGATAGAAAGTCTACATCTGGATTTGTCTTTACCCTTAACGGAGGTGCAGTTTGTTGGAAGAGTTCCAAGCAGGGATCTACAGCTGATTCCACCACTGAGGCGGAATATATTGCAGCTTCTAAAGCCGCAAAAGAGGCTGTGTGGATAAAAGACTTTATCACAGAATTGAGAGTTGTCCCAAGTATCGAGAATGCGATTCCGTTATACTGTGATAATACTGGAGCCATTGTGCAAGCAAATGAACCAAGGGCGCATCAGAAGTCGAAGCATGTGGAATGCAAGTACCACATCATTCGAGAGATTGTGTCGCGAGGGGATATTGTCGTGTGCAAGGTACCGAGTGAAGATAATATAGCAGACCCGCTGACGAAGGCCATACCTCCGAAGTTGTTTGATAAACACGTGGAGTGATGGGTATTAGGTACAATCGTTATTGGCACTAGAGCAAGTGGGAGTTTTTGTTGGGGTTGGTGCTCACAGCGCCGATTCCCGGTTGTATTTCTGTGTAAATACATCTGTAAAATATTATTATTATGAATAATATATATGCAGTTTCTATAATATAATGAATCTTTTAATATGGTAAAGACGTAAAGACCCTAGAATGATTAGTCATGATACAGTTACAAAAGTGTCGCAACGGACATTGAGTAGTATCATGACGTTGTCATTCTCAGACAGTTCCTGGTCAAGGTTTACACTACTTGGTCAGTATAGTAAACCCGTTGAGACCGGTACAAGTCGTATACTGGAATATATGATTCCAATGGTTTCTCAATGAACCATAAGTCTTGGAGACTAGAATAGACGTGTAGGTGTTTATAGCAGATAAACACTGAACGACTCACCGAAGATTCTTAATGGATGGTACACCAGCGTCAATAAGAATCTTCTTGGGTTGAGTAGCACTTGTGATTCTTAGACTTGAGATGCCATTGTGGGCACATGAGACATCTTCTACACTTAGATGGCAGTCACGTCACCGATCTATTTAGATCAAACCTCCGCATGTTCGTTGGGTGTAGATAGATCCTCGGGGTGTCCTATGTGTATCAAGATAGGATCCGTCAGTTCTGTGTAACAGAGCATAGGCAGTCCATATAATTAGCAATCAGATAAAGCCATGGGCCAGTGGTGAAGTTTAGAAGCTAGTTCTAAACATTCTTTTGAGATTGCTAATAGAATAGTCGACTGGATAATCCCCATAAAGATTTGACGTTTACATCTATATCTCTGGGATATGTCCGGATACCTGTGACGGAGGAATTATACATTTTCCATGACCTCGACCTCTATGATTTAGCGAGTTTATCCGTGATCGTCATAATTTACGGATGGATAAATTATAGACACGAAATTGGATTTCGTGACGGATATACCTGAATCTATAGAGTCTAAATAATGAAATAAACTCGTAGAGCACTAGAGCAACATTAATAAATAATATTGATTGTTTATAAAGTCGTTTAAAGGTTAAACGCAAATTACATATGTAGGGACCCGATAGTCATTTACTTAATTATTGTGTATTTACATTTAATGCTTGATTAATTTAAATACACATTAATTAATTGTCAAATTGAGATATTTGACTTATATCATAAATGAATATATGTATTTGATATTTAATTTAAATATAATACATATATTTAATATATTTGTATTTAATTATTAATTAATTAATTAATTGTTAAATGATTAATATAATTAAAATATAAATATCTTAACTTTAGATATTTGTTTTGAAATGATTAAAGTTGCATTGTTGACTTAAAATAAATATCTATAAAGTGTTTTAGATATTTAATTTACTTTATCAAATGCAAAGTTAAATGAAATTGAAATGAAATTTGTTGTATATGTTTGGGTGAATTCGGCCAAGGGAAATTTTTACCACAAGTATATATTGTTTTCATTTCATTTTCATTTGTTAAGCTAATACACTTTTCACAAACTCCATTAAAAAGAAAACCAAAGAAACTTGTGAAGAAGAAAGGATTAAAATCAAAGAAAGGCTTGGATTTGGTAAGTTTTTCCTAACTTACCATTAGATAAGAAATTATTCCTTATGATCTAGGCTATAACATATGATGTTCTTTAGTTATTCCTTTCTTTATTCTTTATGTTTTTTTATGGAAGTTTTGATGGAAGTGTTGAGCATGTGTGATTAAAGAAGTTTGTGACTATTGTAGTTGTAAGCATTCTTTTAAGGTTTTGGAAACCATGTTGCTAATCTAGAGTTGTTGACCCACTCTAAGATGTCCTAGATTTGATCTTGAGTTGTTTCATTGTGTTGAGACTTGGATGGAAGGAAGGAAGAAAGATGATTGAAGTAATTGATTTAGTGTATTTGGTATTATTTGTCCAATTTGATGAAATTGAGAAATTAGGGTTCATGACCAATTCCAAATTTGGGGCTTTTCATTTATGTTGTGTATTTAGATGTGTATATGATGCATATAAAGTTTCATGTTGATTGGATTACATCTTGATGTGTTTTGATGCATGAAATGACAAAATGCACAAACTCCCCCCCTAAATGGAGCTCTCGGCCAAGACTTAGGAATTTGGGATTTTTGGTGCTTTTGGTGTTTTGATGTTTTAAGCATGCTAAGTTCATCATAGAAATGATTTAGAATCATTCAAAATTGATTTGATCAATTTCGGACTAAAATGGACAAAGTACCAATATAAGGGTAATTCGGTAAATTCACTTGAATATGATTCATTTGAATTTTATTTCATAATTTGATTATTGGACAATTAAATAAATATGTTTATTTAATTAATCCGAGAAAAAGTTTTGAAATCTGAAAATACGATTTTCACCGCTTCCGCTGCGTTACCGGATATAGCCCCTAGAAAAACCCCTACAATAAAGACAGGCCATAGAGGCGGTGTCACATTATGTCAAATAAATAAAATCAGCCATTAAGGCGATATAACCTTTTATGTTAAATTATAATTTCCATATATAATTAAGGGATATTAATCTAACTAAAATAATAAAAGCTTCATCCTTCCCCCAGCGGAATTCTAACTACAAAACATAAAGAAAAGGAAAAAACTACTATTACTAAAAATAAAAATATATAATTAAATACTGAAAATAAATACAAACAAGATGCAATCCTTAAATTCCTTACAAAAATCTAAGGAAAGCATGAGAATTACAAATGAAATGGCTTGGTATTTATAGGAAAATCTAAAGGCTTCCACCAATTTCTCCACCAATTGCTCCACCAAACACTCCACAAAACATGCCACAAGACACTCCATAAAATACTCCACCAAACATGCAAGTATGTTTTGTGGAAGTTTAACAATTGTAAATTGTCATTTTCCATTTTTTTTTATTTTTGATAATGACTTTAGTAATTACACAAAACACATTTGATTATTCGTTAATTTCGGTATTGCAAAATTTGGAATTCGAAAATATTTAAAATTTCAAAGTTGTATATCTTTGAGTCTTCTTTAATCTGCAACTTGAATCAGCTCAATCGGATATCAGATGAAAATGTTATGGCCAAAATACCAAACTTACGTAAAATTAGAATTTAGGATTGCACTTCGTGACGCGTACAGTAAATTTTCGTTTTTGACCTTTTTTCCTCCGGATTTCATCGTTTTAGCCCCGAGTTGATTCTATTAAGTCTCAATATTATTTTTATCTGTAAAATAAATAAAAAACACATCAAAACGTTCATAAAACTCGAGAAACTATACAAAATATTAAGTTAAATAAATGGGAAATAATGATATAATTACCACGCATCACAAATTAAGATAGATATCTAGGCAAAAGGTCATTCATCGACATGGAATTTCTTCAACTAGTCACCTTTTCAACTACTTAAGTTTTCAATGCTAAAAACCTATAATTGAGTGCTTACGAGTCAAACATAGATCAATTACTCAATGTATCAGATAAAAGTAATTTGAGCACTTATCGTTTCTAAAATTTCACTCATAAATAAACAAAATCATCATGGGATTTATGCTTTATTATCTAGGACTAAAAACAAGATTTTTTTTAAACTATAAATAAATAACAAGTAAACAACATGCACACACCCCCAAACTTAAAACTTGCATTGTCCTCAATGTAATATGAAAAATAAAAAAACAAGAGTGAGGAACAACACTACCATGCATGGAGTTGATCAGACTATTGCTGGTTAGAATTTAGTTGCGCGGGCGTTGTGTGTTTCGTGCTACCTGCATAAATAACATGTAAATTAATAAATAGCACACAATAAATTAAAATAAATAAACAAAAATAAACATGATGCAAATGCAAGGGTTGTCTCCCCGCTAGCACTAAATTTAACATCTTCAGCCAGATGTAACCACCCAAATGGTGGTCATGGAAGCTTCTTCTTTTGTATCCACAAGCTGCTTTGACATGAAAATGATAGCTTGGCGGCTGTGGCAGTTTATCCAAATATCCCTACTGCTGCTTGGTTATGAAGGATGCAATCTTCCCAATTTGTGTTTCTAAATATTTCATTGTTCCCTCAATATTTTCTATGTGTGTCTCAATATTTTATAGCATTGACTCATTCTTCTCAAACCTCGCTGAAGTATTAGCAACAGACATGCTTATGAAATCTTCTAAGGAAGATTTCTGCTCAGCTCTTTGATAGTCAAAACTAGATGAAGGCTGAAAGGTATTTTGTGTTAGCATATGACAGATTTGGATGATAACGATTAGGTACATGATTTCCTCTATAACTATTGAAGTTTCGATTGTTCACATATTGGACTTGCTCGAAGTTTGGTTTTCCTTCCAATAACCGCATATTTGTAGCTGCCGCTGATTCAATAGATGGTACTCATGGATTTTTCAGGGCTGCTACTTGAGTAGATAAGGTGGAAATTTGAGTTGTAAGTGCCACAAGAGGGTCCACTTCATATATTCCAGCCACTTTGGTCACCGTAGCGCGTTCACTTGGCCATTGAAAATGGTGAATGGCCATTTATTCTAATAGATTGTAGGCGTCCTCAGCTGATTTCTTGAATAGAGCTCCCCCAGCTGCAGCATCAATCACAGTTCTATTCGAACCATTCAGCCTATTATAGAAAACTGAATTTGGACCCAATCTGCATAATCATATTGTGGGCATCTTCGTAGTAGATCCTTAAATCTGTCTCATGCTTCATATAAAGTCTCGGTCTCCAGCTGCTTAAATATACTAATTTCTACCTCAGTTGAGCTGATTTAGCAGGTGGAAAGAACCTCTCAAGAAATTTTATGGCCATATCTTGCCATGTCATGATACTCCCCGTCTGTATTGATTGAAGTCAATCTCACGTTTTATCCCGTAAAGAGAATGAGAATAAGCGTAGCCTGATAGCCTCTTTACTAACGTCATTTATCTTTATGGAATCTGCGATCTCCAGGAACATCCTTAAGTGCAAGTTGGGATCATCTATAGCTGAACCCCCAAACTGATTCATTTGTACCATGTTGATCAATGCAGGTTTTAGCTCAAAATTGTTGGCGTTGTTGATGGGCAATCCCAGAATAAATATCATCAATGACCGGTTTGAAGTGATCTATGATTGCCATCTGACGTGGGTTGATCTCTCTATTTTCAGCTGCCATTGCTTCTTTTTCAATTTTCCTTTTTTTCCTTAGCCTCTTCGTTGTTCTTTCTCTTTCAGGATCAAACAAGAGAGAGTTGAGACTTATGGATTTTCGCATTCATTGAAGCACCGAAAGAAAAAAAAATCAATAAAATAAATAAAAACAAAATAAAATAAATATAAACTAAAAATAAAAGATAAAAATCTAAATTAAAGCTAAAATTACTTGGTAGTGTAATAATGTGAATTAAACAAACAATCCCCGGCAACGGCGCCAAAAACTTATTGTGATATTTTATATCGTACCGCAAGTATACAATGTCAAGTTTTAATATAAATGGGTTTAGAGTGTCGAACCCACAAGGATTGCGTTAACTCGCACTAAATAATACAATTGATAATCCTAACTTTATTTAGAAAACAAATAATAAAGATTTTAATAAATAAATATAAAAATAATTATATAGGAGGAACTAATACGATAGAGATTCTAGATCCTGATTTCACCTAGTTGTCGCCTATGTATCTGTCATGCCAATTAATCCTTGTTCAGTTATATTGTTTATAAATCAAGACTCCTAAAATATCCACTCCCTCTCTCGAGTGCCGAGTGAAAATATCATCAACTATAGACTTTGATATCTCTATAAAAATCTAATAGTTAATAACTCATTACGCTTTGTGATTCTATATTAACGACTTCAAAGGAATTTATATATTCTCTCGAACTCAATAAAATCCTAGGTTATATTATCTAGATCTATTCAAAATCCTCTCTCTCGAGTGATAGATTATAAACATATATCATCATATTTATGGCCAGCAAACACAAGACATTAAACTCAAGAGAATACAAATAAACTGAATAAAACTTCATAACAAAATCGACAATTAAAACAAAGGTTCAAGCATCAGTTACATCATTCTCCAAAATTAAGGAGTTAGTTCATGAAAATAGATAAAAACATTGAAAACAAATCATGAATCTAATGGAAATCATTAGAGTTCTAACAAATAAACAAGAAGATAAAACCCGAATTGAATCTCTTTCTCTTCAGACGTCACCGCATTCGTCTCCTCTTGATACTATTCAATCCTTCTCCTTGGATCTCTCTAAAATATGTATTTTGGTGTTCTTGTATTTTGTGCTGTGTATTAGCCTCCTCTTTAGTTGTGGATGAACTAATGTATTTATAATGGAGTCTTGGGTGTCATTGGGTATCTTAAAAACCCTAATACTTAAAATCTGGAACGCGTGTCTCACATGTGTTTCCCGCAGCCCTAATATTCTCTCTTCGCATTGTCGAGGCGCCTGCATGTTGGCGCTGCGGTGCTGCAGTCTCGGCATTATGTATGAGCACGCCTGGCTGCAGTGCGATAGGTAGGTAGCGCCTCAGCGCCTCTTACATGTCTTCATCTGGCGCTGCGGCGCTAGTGATAGGTGCCATAGCTCCTTCGTCTCCAGTTTATGTATTGAACGCTGAATCTGCCTGCAAGTGCCGCGGCGCCAGTAATAATTTTCTCACTGGGCGCTATTTCCTATGCTTCCGTACGCGTCCAATGCATCCGTATGGTTCCAAAATATGTGCAAATGTCCCAAGATTCATGTATTAATATTTCCTACAAATAAGACATAAAATAAACTACAAAAGACATTAAATGGCACGAAACATAACAAAATAATAGACTAAGGATATCGGAATAAATGGGTATAAACCACACTTATCAATGAGCAATGCTCTATGATCACCAATGACTCTTTCCAACTTAGACATAGGTAAAATCAACATGCATGTAGACTTTTCTTATGGAAATTAAATTCCACAGAGACAAAGTAAATAAGTCATTAAATTGTTTTTCCTCATTATTCTCATTATTATTCTACGTTGTTTTGTTTTCGTAAAGTCCCTATTTTAATAAAAATATCTTCTTATAAAAAATGACAC
This sequence comes from Zanthoxylum bungeanum, assembly GCA_019454045.1. Lineage (NCBI taxonomy): Eukaryota > Viridiplantae > Streptophyta > Magnoliopsida > Sapindales > Rutaceae > Zanthoxylum > Zanthoxylum bungeanum. The sequence continues at coordinate 8,195 of SKCR01007935.1, read as the reverse complement.
ATTTTAAATAATTTCCACATAAATAAAATATATGCGTCATTAATTTGTTTTTCCCCTCAATAATCTACATTGTTTTGTTTTCATAAAGAGATATTTTTCCCTATTTTACTAAAAATATCTTCTTATAAATAATGACAAATCTCAAAGAGTCCAAGTCCAAGGTCGTTTAAGTCGCAATAAAGTCAACACATAATTCAGAATTCAAGTACATTGAACGTAGACTTAAGTTAGGAACATGAAGCATATCATGTAAAGAAGACAAATTTTAATTTAATAATATTTTATCAACTTAAATAATTAAAAGAATTAAGTTAAGACTAAAAAGAAAATTATTTTATTAATTTCAATAATTTAAAATTTTATATGGACCGTAATTAAATATAATTTCATTGATATAAATAATTTAAAGAATTAAATTATAATAAAAAATTATTAAGACCTAGGTCTGAAAGCCAGAACAAAGCTAGTTAACTGCCAACGTGTGCACCATGTTAGCCAGGGTAGGCCTGCTTTATGCAGGCTGCCGAACGCACCCTTAATTACTAACAGGCAACAAAGTGGATACATATAATTAAGTCTCCTGCTAAAAGAGATTAATTGAATAATTAATTTGCTTAAATTATTTGTATTGAAGTAGAATTTACTCTTGAAAAATTATATATAACAACCCAAAAATAATGGGATAATTTGAGTAATTTTCAAAATTACACAGACTAACTGAATAATTAATTCACACGGCAGGGATATACAAAAAGAACATATAGAAAGGATAATGAACAATGCTCTATGATCACCAATGACTCTTTCCAACTTAGACATGAGTAAAAACATCATCTATGTAGAATTTTCCAGTGGAAATAAAATTCCACATAAAGAAAATATATGGGCCATTAATTTTAATTTTTTTTTCCTAATTATTCTACATCGTTTTTTTTTTTTTTAAATATTAGAAATTTTACCGTTAAATCATCCCACTTGAGCTTAAACGGAGCAGGTAAAATTACTGGCGGTCTCGGTTCTTACAAGAAACATACAATTGAATTTGAAATCAGGATCTAAAGATCAGATTCTAAAACCTACACCATCAAATCACACCTCTCAGAAATATTCTACGTCAGTTTGTTTTGATGAAGCAAGACTTTTCTCTATTTTACTAAAAATATCTTCTTATAGACAATAACGCATTTCAAAGACTCCAACGTCATTCAAATTTATTGAACGTAGAAACTTTTCGATGTATCCCTCCCTCCATACAAGTTACAGGTGCAAGAAGATTCAACCCTGGCATTAAGTTTTATTTTCTAAGTTTATTCAGTCAATAGTATAATTTCAATTTTTAATATATGATATAACTTGTTTATTTTTTATCATTTATCTTTAAAATCACATTTTAAGAATTTATTTAAGACCCTATAAAATTTAAGAAAACTTAGCATCGGTTACGATAACACAAGTCTATCATGAAAACCAGACAAAATTTTGAATGCATCCCTCCATCCATACAACTTGAAGGCCAGAAGAATCAAAATTCTTAATAATTTATACAATATTAGTTGCACTCTTGAGTATTATTTGAGCACCAAATTTTTTTATTTTTAATACTCAAAATGATAAAATAATTTTAAATATTCAAAATTATTTTTGAGTACAAAAATTAAAAATTTAATGCCGAGTGAGTATTCAGTAAGTTCAATTAACATTGTTAAATTGGTTTCTATTTTTCTAAGTTCATTCAGTCAATACAAGAGATATGTTTATACCACTTAAACCAACTACCTCTCATTTATTAAAAATTATAATAATGATGTATGCACTCCTTCTATACACCCTTATTATCAATTTTATCTTTTTATATCTAAAATAATTAATAAAAATGCTAGTTGCACTTCCTCAATATTAATTTTTTTCTATTTATGCACAATCTAGAAAATTCAAAATACATGTTTTGAATATTCAAAATTATTTTTCCATTTTCGATGCAGAAAAAAATTAAAAATTTGTGAGAGATGGAGTACTCTGATACTGCAGCTAACATTGTTCAATAATTAATTTATAAGAAAAAACATATTTCCTAACATTTATTATTATTTTTTTTAAAAAAAAAAAAGAGAGAGAGAGGGGGGGGGGGGGGAAACCTTACCACTTAATTTGATTCCTCTTTGATCCTAAAATTTTAAGTTTTATTTATCGTTAATCATTTTTTATTACTATTTAGAAGTTTGACCTAATTTTTGCCACCATTTTACCCTTATACAATTAAAAAAAAGTGTTATTATTCATGTGATCATTAGCACTGTTCACATAACAGTATTTATTTATTTATTATTTTTTGCTTCTTAAAAAAAAAGTGTAGAAGCCCACATATATTTTTAACTCTTTATCTTACTTTTGGGCAGTGCTTTTTTAAAATCACTTATTTTTGTATTAAATACACACTAAATATTAATTTTTTTTCTAGTTTTTTTTATGTGAATGAAACGTCTTATAGTGACACTGTGACTGTGCCTAAATAAATTTATAATCAAACGCACACCTACTTGACAATCATTTAGTGACTGTAAATAAAAAAAAAAAAAAAAACACAGTCACAATGTGATTGAGGTCACAAATATATTGTACTTAATACACATGATGGTCGATAATGTGAATGAGGGTCAATAATGTGACTGAGATAACTAATGTGACTGAAATAACAAGTGTGACAGAGAGTCGGCAATATTGCCGAGGTCATAATTGTGACTGTATTCAATGTGATTGAGGGTCGGCAATGTGACAATGTAACTGATGGTCGGTAATGTAACTGAGATAACTAATGTGATTGAGGTAACGAATGTTACTGAAGTTCGATAATGCGACTGTGCTCAATATGATTAAGGATTCGCAATGAGATAACTAATGTGACTGAGGGTCGGTAATGTAACTGATGTAATAATTATGACTTTGCTCAATATGACTGAGAGTTGGCAATATTACCGACGTCACAAATATGACCGAGGTTCACCCATGACTAAGCTGTCAGTTACCCAATTGATAGTCACTATGTGACTTAAGTAAAATATTATTGTGAATGTACTTAGTGTCACTGAAGATCAGTGACTCAGTAATGTAATTGAGTAAATAATATGACTAAAGGTAAACAATATAAGTAAGGTACACATAACTTAACTTTCAACCACCAATGTGACTGAGGTAAAAATATGACTATCACGAAGATCAATGTGAAGCACGTGCGATGTAATAATTTTGGGGCTAATTATGACCTTACGTAAGTTCGAATTTAAAATAAATGTGTTGATGAAAGTTGTAATTATGTATGTTAAGTATATGTATATTTTTACAAATTATGATTTGGAGTCCGAATGAAAGAAGTATGAGTATTTGAAGATGGTTAGTTTGAAATTATTATTCTCCTATAAATGTTAGGGTCATTTTTTTACCCTATGCTCTGGTCGAAACATATGAATAATATGTTTTATTTTAAAGCTTATGATTTACACATCGATCATGTGTAATTTTTTATGAAATGTTTTATATTTTAAAGTAAAGTAAAGTAAAGTAGAAAAAAAAAAGAAAAAAAATTTAAAAACACAAACCTTACAAGAGTTTTTTTTTTTAAAATTTCTTATCAATTTTTATAATTTTACACTCATAATCATTTTTTACCTATTTTTTTGTCGAAACAAATGGATAATGTGTATTGTTTTAAAACTTATGATTTATTAATCGATAATGTTAGTTCCATTTTTATTGGCAATGTCCGTAACAAAACAAGTTCAATTGAGTTGTAATGAGTCTTGAAGATCTCGGAGCAATTGGACACGTATTTGGACAAAATCTGATGGAGTTGTCCGAGCGATGTTTATTCTTTTGAATATTCCAAAAGATTTAGAGATCAAATTGACATGAAGTCAGTTGCATTGGAAAGTAGACTTGAAGATGATCGCGTACATATAAAGAACTCATGATTTGGCCAAGAGACGAGAAAGTTACAAGCGTTTTAAGTTGCACCTGAAAACCAGTCCGCGACTGCATTCCTGTTGCGTTCGTGTTTCGTTCGAATGTTTTCGAGGCAGAAACTTTGCGTTTGAGTTGTGTTTGAAGTGCGTTCGAACGTCCCTGCGTAAGTAAGTTTTCTTATATACGTTTTAAAGCCAAAATAACACTAAGAAACCTTTTTCCTTTGCTCTACCTATATAAACAAACATTAAGCCACCTTCCCCAATAGTTAAAACACAAATCCTTCAAGCCAAAACACTAAAAAGTTTTCAACTCTCTTTGATTCCACCATTGAAGACTTCTTATCTTATTGTCTTCTTCATTGATGGTGTGAATGTTTCTTTGATAAACCTTCAACACAACTTAACCCAAATTCCCTAATCCTTTAGAGTTCTTTAGGAGGAAGTTTGGTTGTCGGAGTTTCGGCGTCATTGGTGATATAATCTACTCAGAGACTTCAGAGGTTCTGAAGAAAACCGTGGGTCGTGGGCTTGAGGAGTTGCCTTGAGTTCTTGCAGTATTGAGGTACTTGAGTCGGTGGAGTTGCAACCATAGGTCTTGACCATCACTGTAAGTTTTTCTCTATATAGTGGATTCGGGTGGTAACTTATACCCGGAGTGGTTTTTTACTCGGAAGAGTTTTCCACTTCATCACCAAAATCATTGTGTTGAATTTTGTGTGATTGATTTTATTTGCTGCTTTATTTATCGTTATTGTTTTTATATTTTCAGCATATTTTATTTGATTGTTATTGTGGTTGCCTGTCAATTTGCCTGTTGCAATTCCATAGTAGCAGTAACAGGACTTGTCCTGCTTATTGTTTGTAATTCCGCATAGGGTCAGAACTTAGGATAACCCCGATTTTTCAATTGGTATGAGAGCCTGAACTCGATCCTTGACCCATTAGCTATGGAGCATAGTCAACCCTTGAATTGTCCGCCATTTTTTGATGGCACGGAATATTTACATTGGAAGGTTCACATGAAAGCGTTCCTTAAGTCCTTAGATGAGAGGGTCTGGATGACTGTTGAATACGGGTGGAAACCTCCCGTTGTTACTGTTGATGGGGTCACTTCCCCTAAAGATAAATTGATCTGGACCAAGGATGAATTTAATGCTAGCAATAGGAACAGCAAGGCTGTTAATGCCATACATGGTGCTGTCTGTTCTGCAGAATTTAGGAGAATCTCTATGTGTGATATAGCCAAGGATGCTTGGGACATCCTGCAGACTGTGCATGAGGGCACATTATCTGTTAAAAATAGTAGACTCCAGGATCTTGCTACTAGGTTTGAGGTCGCTAGAATGAAGGATGATGAGACCTTTGATCAATTTTATGCTGAGATTAACGATATTGTTAACTCAAGCTTTAACCTAGGTGAGACTATTCCTACCAATAGGATAGTTAGGAAAATCCTTAGATCTCTTCCTGATAAATTCCTACCCAAGATTACCGCCATAGAGAAGCAATGACCTTGATAAGCTTGACTTAGAAGAACTCGTAGGAAAACTGCAAGTTTGTGATAAAAAACTTCCTGGTTATAGAGAGCCAAAAACATTTGCGATGAAAATCGCTAAGGAAGTTGTGCATGATTCGTCTAGCGATAATGATACCTTTACGGATCGTGATTTGGCCTTGTTTGCAAAGAAGTTTAAGAAATTTCTTAAACTTAAGAAGAGTTGCCATAGCAGTAACAGGGATAGAGAGGTTATGCCTAGAGAAATTAGGTATAGCAGGAGTGAGTCTGGAGAGGATATGGATAGTAGATCTCATGGTGCCCAATGCTATGAATGTGAAGGATATGGGCACGTTAGATCTGAGTGTCCTATATACCTTATGGCTAAAGGCAAGAAAGTCATGGCAGCATCACTTAGTGATTCTGAAGGTGATGACTCTCCTAAAGGCAATTATATTGCTTTTACTGCTAGTGTGACTGATGAGAGAGAGATTGTTGTTAATGATGCTGATTCAGAAGTCTCTCTTGATGATTCTGTAGATGAGGAAAGTCTTCACGTAGCTTATGTTGAACTGTTTAATGAGAGTTTAGCTATTAAGAAGACTAATATAGAGGTCAATAAAAGGCTGAAAGCTGTAGAGCTAGAAAAGAATGAAGCTCAAGAAAAATTTGAGCAGAGCCTTTTGATGGTAGATGACATAGAGGAGAGGAACAGAGGCCTAATTAACAGGGTCCAAATATTAGAAACTGAACTTGAAGATACTAGAACCCAGTTGTCTGTATTTGCTAGTGGAAATAAGAAAGTGGATCGTATGTTAGGTATTAATTTTGAGCCTAACTATGATAAGGCATCTTCTTCCAAAACTGTGCCTGTAGCAGCTAAACGTGACTTAGTTAAGAAACATGTTGTGTGTAGTCATGTTTTTCCTTCTGTTATTCCTCATCATGTTTCCCAACCTCAATCTAGAGGTGTTGTGGGTAAACCTCGCTCTCATCTGAGGTTTGTGCCTGTGTGCCAGTACTGTGGCAAGGCTGGACATATTAGGCCTAAGTGCTTCATGCTTCACAAGCAAAAGAAGAGGCCTAAGAAGGTGTCACCTAGATTTGACTCTTCAAATCTAGCTTCTCAAGTTTCTACACTAACTAAACAGATAAAATTTCTTAGTGAGAAAATTAATTTGTTGACTAGGAATTCTCAAGTGGATGAGGTTCCTCGAAAGGTTTGGGTGAAGAAGCAAGATGAATTCCCATCTTCTTCTGCGTGTCCTGATGGATATGATGAGAGTGCACTTCGGTGTAACTCTGCTTAAAGGATGCATTTTTATTTTCCCATTGCATGTGTGTGGGCGTGTGTTTTATGTTTTTGCACGTTTATTTTGTTTTCACAGCATATGGGTGTGTGTGTCTTGTTTTTGTTTTATGTCCCTTGGTATATAGGATGGAAACCCGGACATAAATTTCATAGCCGATTCCGAATGGACGGTAGTATGATCTGCACTCGGGATACAACTCCACGTACCATTGGATGTTTTACAAGCTTGTTTATGTCTTTATTTTTATTTTTAAAATCTGGAAAATTTAAAAAAAAAAATAGAAAATGAAAAAGACAAAAATTATTTTATTTTATGGCTTGTCAGAGCATAAAAAGCTTATGCATGTGATCCTGGTATGTAGGATATATGATTATGCATGTATGATATGCTTTTATTTTTCTTGATGCTCTATATACATGAGTGTGTGTGATAAAAACCTTTGGTATATCCTGTGCTTGCACCTCACATACACGATTTTATTTTATCAAGGCTTGGTCGCATGTATGAGTTTTTGGAATGGCAATCTAATCTCTTCCATGCTTTGTTTGCTAAATAGTGTGACCTTTGACTAGATGACCTTATGCTATCCCCTTTTGCAAAAGTAAAAGGAATTAAATTAAAAAAAAAATGAGACTCAAATGCAAAAGAGCCAATGTGGCCAAATTTAAAAGATAAGGGCAAAAACCCTTCACTCGAAAGAGTTATTATATATGAGCTCATGATAATTATGGGGTAAATAATATAGCATGCAACCAATGTTGCTTATTTTCAGGTCCTAGTGGTGCTGGGTTTGAACACCTATTTTGTGGACTTGGTTTGTTTAGAGATGGATTTCTTTAGCTGTGTCCAGCTCATAAAATAAGGTCTTAAGCCTTGATTTGTTGTGCACTTTATTTTTCACGCAAGTGCTTTATATGCTTTGGTGTTTATGTCATATGCATAAATGTTGTATTTAGCCACTTTTAAAATGATGCATATTGTTTCATGTCATAAACAGCTGAATACTGACTGGGTATCATTGTATCAGCTTGAAATGCTGTTTCAGTCAGTTTTTAACATGATTTTTATTTATCTCAGTATGTGCCTGTGTGTGCTTCATGTCATTGCATACCATTTTTTTTCCTGTGCATTTTTCTGAGTTTTTGGTTTGCTTCCCGTGTGTTATTTTTCTAACTATATGTGCCTGTTAGTAAGGGGGTAATTCCTGTTTATTTATGCTCTTGCATGTGTTGTCTCCTGTTCTCCTGTTATTTTTCTTGTTTCTTTTACCCTTTGTCATTTCGTGATAAAAAGGGGGGAGAGTAATATATTAAGGGGGAGAGCCTTAATATATAAGAGGGAGCCATAGAATATCTTTTAGATATCTCCGTTTTAAGGGGAGTTAAGATTAAGGGGGAGATGGATTTCTACTTGTACATGCATGAGATT